>BMAT01012050.1:848392-864883 GCA_019649035.1 Elysia marginata | reverse complement strand
TTTTTTTTAAATTTAGATCAAGCAGGTATTATAGTTGTTTTCACTTTTGAGAAGCTAAGAAGAAATGCCTTAGTATATGAACATCTTCAAGTGTAAAAATGTTGAGGTTTGACTAAACTTGAGAATGTGTAAGACTTTTATGAAAAACTTTCCCAGTTTTTTTTTCAATACCTTTAAGCAATGTAGTCTGTAGCATCATTCCCGATTACTCTGCATCAGGTTGTTGCTGTATAAGAACTTTGCTATGTTTCTCTACCTCCTGAGTTTGGTTTTAATCTGTAAGCTATGCAGCACAAGAAAACATATTGCCAAGCTTTATGTGTGCAGCTTTGGGTGGTCTAATGCCAAAAAAGAAATATTAAATGAGATGGAACATAAGACTCTCTGATCAAAAAAACTTTTGAAACCCGTTTTTGCGGTTTTATAGGAAAAAGTGCATTGTCTTCTGTTTGAGAATAAAAGTTGCCTCTGATGAATCTTTGTAAGTAGGGTTATCTACAGGAAAGGAACTACCTGTTCTAGAGATTAAGACTAGAAAAGGTTAGTAGGCTTTTTTATCACCTAAAGTAGAGGTAAATACAGGAAAGGCAGGCCTTTTTTTCCCCTAACATGTTTATACATAAGTTACAAAGGAGAAGGAAAGAAAATGGATATTACAGTTTTTTTACTTTTCTTTTTTTTTGGGGGGTGGGGGGGGAGGGAGGGTGAAGTCTGTATCCACCTCCCCCCCCCCCTCTCAAGTCAAGACATGCACCATGATACGTCAATATTTTTTTTAACTTCATAATTTGCTTATTAAACTTTTTTTTTTTAAAAGCTCAAAGGCGCCAAGAGGTGCATGCATTTGCAGGTTGTCTGTGTGTGGTTTTTTCTGTTTCAAAGCTGAATTTTTTAAAGCAGTGCTCTGGTGTAATTTTTTTATCAAGCACTCTTAAGTTCAACGTTTTACATTAAAAAAAAAAATTCCCTCCCCCCATCCCAAAGAATTCTTTGTGTGTGATTGTTTTACAGACTGATCCTTGTCATTACGGATGACTTTTATATTATAATTTTCCTTTCTTGTTTTATTTCAATGAACAAATTAGTTTTCTGACACCACAACATGATGGTCCTAAACTTGTAACTGACCTAGAAGGACACACAGAAGGCTCGGTTCTTGCATGCATGAATCATGACTCTAAAGTGATTTAAACCAGTTTATAAAGTTAGCATGTTTGTTTAATGGGTGTTCAAACTGACCCAATTTTCACTGCTTATTGGTTTTCTTCTTGATGCAATACAAACTATTTTTTGTACAAAGTTATACTTTATTTTAATTTGTAATTTTCATACTTCTTAAAGTATGTACATATTTGAGTCACATTTTTTGCTCTGAGCTTTTACTTTTTTGTAACATATGTTTTATTGTGCCTCTGGCATATTATTTTCACTTGATTTTGTTTCCATTTGTCTTTTTTTCCCTTAATGTTTTTAATATCTTCTGAAATATTTATGCTTTCATGCCATTTGATTGATTGGTGTATACATCCTTTATTTACTCTTGCTCAGAATAAGCAGATGACTTTCTGTATGCTTCAATAGGACTTCATAACTAACAAAACAAGAAATAGATATTGTATTTGTAACTAAATGTAGGTCTAAAAGCTTACAAACTTTTAAGGTTGCTCCCTATTATTAACTTTACATGATGTCCTAATTTTTGCTTTTTCAAGTTTTTAGGATAATATTTTAGCGTTCATCATCATTTTTAGTGTCCAGGATGCAAATCAAGAACCTTTTTTCAAAATGGCAAATTTTGGTTTAGAATGCACATCAAAGAATGCAACTTCAATAAGAATAACGTTACCACTTAAACTGGGCCAAAAACAAGGTGAGAAGCTCGTGCATGTAGTTTTTGGTTTGTTTTTGGTCTTCTTTTGATTTCAAACTTTTTTTGGTCTTTTTTGAACTTGAGAAAGTGATGTTCACTTGTTTACTATCATTTCAAGCTTTTTAAAGAAATCTTCATGAGTGTACAATCTGACTCAATCTCGGTTTTATCTTTATCACAGGAAACTTTTTATTCATGCACACATACCTATTATTTAGTAAGTCATTTTAAACTCGCTGCGCATTTCTATTAGCTATAAACAAGACAATAATCATAGTCAATGTTTCAACTGATGCATTTAGGTTATGTTGGCCCTATTTTACAAAGCAGAAGTTAAAACATTATTGCTTGATAAAGTCATATTTCGATTGCAAGACTTCTTATGAAACCTTAATTAGAGTATATTTCTGGTATTTTTTTTTCAAAGTGGGAAACACATACATACATATAATGATCTTTTAAGGGTCTATAATCATAGAAGCCTTTTTAAATTAAATGATTAATTTAAAGTCTTAAATTTTTTGTTTGCCTTTTGGGAATGTCATGAAACTTGTTTAAGTGATGCTTGAGTAGCCAAGTATGGGAGGAAAGAGCATGAAGGTTATGCTAGCAAATGGGTCAACTGCATCTTCACAAGGTTTCTGTTTGTCGCCAGCCCAGATCATAAATTGTTCAAAGTGTTTCAAACTAACAGCATACTGTGCCATCCAAAATATCTAGAAGATTGGCTGTAATTTTCTTTCTCTTGCACTCTTTCCCTCTCTTCCTATAAATTTTCATAGGTGTTGACAAATGTATTTCTAGATGGACTTATCTCTGATGTCAAACACATACAAACTTTGAAAAATATATTCATAGCAGGAACAGCCTGGGTCTTGTTTCAGTTTGAATTGACTTTGTGAAAAACTTTTTTACATATACATAATAAGTTTGGGCTATCAAGTATACAAAAATGATTAAACAGTTTGGCCAAGGAAAACCTGAGAAGACTAAGCAGTCCAAATTGGTCTTTTTCTATGGCAGTAAGCTCCAAGAATTATGATCAATGGAAGGCTTTTTATTTTCTAACTTTTAGCTATCAAACGTGAACTCTTTGTAATGCCCCTGTTTTTCTCATGTAGTCCAAATCTTTCACTGTCATCAATTTGCAACTTACAAGGGGGAAATTTTCACTTTGGTGGAAGAGTCATTAGTTCAACATAGAAATTCCTATTTTCTACAAGTACCATACCAACAATGTTGGTTTCAATCTATATGTAAATAAATAAAAATGAATCCTTTGGTTCCTCTAGCTTCCCTTGTTAGTTTCCACTCGTATGGAAAGTTTTTTTTCCGTGCCAAATTTTTGTTTTGCCTCCACACTGTAATCAGATGAGCACATGAATGTGTTGATATTGCCACTAGAAATGTGTGGCCCTTTTGTGTAATACACAGTCAATTGGTTTTCATATTCCTCTCACTTTCTGTCATATCAGATTCAAGCACTCCATTATCGAAAGGTATAATGAAATAATTCATAATATATTAATCTATCCTATTTTCATTTTTATCCTTTTCCATGTCTTTTTAAATGACTGACATTTTCTCGTTGTGGGTTCACATGCTTATAAAATTTATTCCATGTTTCTGAAGAACTTCTTTTTTCAAATTTCATCTCATAAAGTTTGATCTGTCTTTAAATGACGGCAGAGCTATTTATATATACGACTATACATAACACATTATAATATAAATTATATACATATATATATATATAAATATATATATTTTGCACTCTATTTATTGTAGACTTTAAAACTATAAATATGTTTTTTTTAAAATTGTGGGTGTGAATTATGATCAGAACTTTTTGTCATGTATGTTTCCCTCCCTTTTTTTGGTTATCTTTGAGTCCGTTGAGGCGGAATCCTGCAAAGATTTGTGTGGTATAATTTACAGCTTTATTCCAAGTGTGGCTGAGGACAACAAAAGCATTGCGCCCAGCTGTTCCCCTTTGACCCCTTCACAAAGCAACATTTTTTTTCTTTTGTTTCTATGTTTGTTTGTTCATTCACTCAACACATTTTGTAACAAAATCTGGTTTTGAAGTAACCTATAAGCACATAGCTATGTATATATTCTTGGCTCTGCCACATTTTTCCTTCTTTTTCAATTTCATTAACAGGTGTTAAATTGTTTCCAGTTCAATTTTTACCATAACGTTAAGTGTTAGATTTTACCTGGTTTCAGCACACAGAGCTAGATAGTCCAACAAAGGATTTCAAGTTTTTCGTGTGTCTATACCTTCCATTTGGATGTGATAGTTTGTAAAGTGATATATACAATCTTGATTATATTTGCAAAAAAAAAAGATCGTTTTTGGTATGTATGTTTTTTAATGTATGTTCATAGCACTTGGTTTGTTCTGGTTTTTTTTTTGTTTCTTTTTTGTTGTTGCCGTCTAGCGCAATAGGAGTCCATAAACTAGAATTTTAATTTTGTTGAAACCCCACACCCCTTTTTCTTACATACTGGAGTCTTCTAACAAATGAATTTGGAATTGTTGTGTACATGTGTGAGTGCACTACAAGGGAGATTTGTCCTGGTAAAATTTTTTAAGTAATACTTTTTTTTTCAACCATTCATTATTTTATTTTTCTTGTGGCTTTCATGTTGAAATTAACTAACATTTAATTAAGCTTTTGCATGGTTTTAAATAAAATGTCAAGTTCACCTTAAAAAAAAAAACAAACAAAAAAATCCTCAAAGTTGAGGAGATTTGATTGAATAGAAAGTAAACTTATTCATTTTTCTTTCCATAGGATGGTTTTTGTTTGAAAAATTAAAGTACCTCAGCTAAGCCCTTATGCTTTTTAATACAAAAGATTTTGGATTTTAATATTTAACATAGATGATTTTGATGCTTAACTGTTTTTCCTCCCAAAACACAGAGTCAGGCAAAGGTTTATGGGTTCATTTGTATACCGTTAGTAGGCTATAAGATGTTAGTCTGAGAGAATAAGTCCAAGGCAGGAAAATTAATATTAAGAAGTGGGCTATTTCTTTCAAAATACTGCTTAATGATATGGAATAAAAATTTTACAACCTTACTAGACTACCTATCAAAGAACTAGCAGTAATAGTACACCTGCCCCACAGTTTTGTTCTCGTCTATACACAATGGAAACTTCCAAATTAAATTTAAAATTCTCATGAAGTGAAAGTTTTGAATTATTACTTATCTTAGCGTTAAAAAATATGCAAAATTTGAAATTAGTGATAAAGAATGTGCACCATGACACTGTAGTCGTTTTGCCTCAAGGCCCATAGGCCTTTATGAGTTTCCAAACAGATTTAAGTCTTTTGATGAGGTTGAAAAGTGTAGGCAACTAAAAAATATTGGGACAAAGCTTTGCAAAGACCCCATTTGAGGTTTTCCAAGTCATAAAGAAGGTTCATTAATAATCCTTTATATGCTAGTATATGTAGTTCAATCAATTATTTTGTTTTGTTTGCCGCTTTAGACAAGCTGTATTTTTCAGACGGTCCATTTTCTCCACCAAAACTAGCATGTGCAGTTTTGGAAATGCATGTTTGAACATACAGGTCTTTAATTAATGATATACATTATTTTTAACTCAAATAATCCAAGATAGATCTAACCTTGCTGAAATCATTTATGCAAGTTATTTTTTATATGAATAAATCCATTAGTTTTTACTTCAAAAGCCTCCATTCTTCTAACTAAAGTCTCTCTGTCCCTTTTTTTTACTCCTGATTTCTCTTATCATACATCAAAGACTGGATGACCCATTTTATGTTAAGTGCGTTCTTTTTTTTTAAAAGTTTTTAAAGTGATTTTTCATGAATGATTTGGTGTGACTGGTACAACATCCACAGATTCAGTTAAAGTCTTGTCTTTTTATGTTTTGTTTTATTTTTTTTGTTTTCAATTTCAAATTACTAGCAATTTATTAAAAATTATTTTTCTCACTTTGTGCGGCTGATTCCAAAGCCAACACATTTATTAGTGCTTTCCATATAGTGTCCCTTCTCTTTAAAATAAACCATTTAAGTCCAGAACTGACTTGAGTTTCAATAATATGTGACTGTGAGGCTTTGTTCTCAGTGTTTTGATTTAAAGTGTTGTTGTGTGATAATCTCTAGCAGTATTGTGATGTCTCTCGGTGTAAAAATTGAACTATGTTTAATGTCCAGTCAAAATGAGTTGAATATCACAATATTTACCCACTAAAGGTTTTGATCATGTGAGTGGTATATTTTTGTAAACCTTCAACTGTTCTAAATAGATGTAAAATATGACTGCACGTCATATTTCTAAAGTATGACTACACGTCATTGGCTTAAATGCCAGACTAGTTGTTTTGAAACAGACTTTTTAAAAATATTTTTTTTAAAAGCAAAAATAACTCAAAGCCCATTGCAAAGTAAAGGCAGCAGTATCCATAAGTTGTATTTCAAAATTATCAAAACAACACAAAAGTGAGTTTGCCACCATAATATGATGTTATAGATAATGAATATGAGGAAAAAATACTTTTACCTTTCGATATTCTATTTTTAATTTGATTTTAGGACATCCATCCTTTAGGCAGGCCCCTACTGTTACTGTTAGAGGTACTTTTGTAGCAAAAAAAAAAAAAATAGAGGGGGATGGGATAAGGGAACTTATCATGTCGGAAAATTCAGACAGTTTTACCTTTTTATGTCCCCTTAATTTTCAACTTTTTTTTTTGCATTCAAGGAAGTGGGATAGGTTTGGGGTTTTTTTTATGGTACAGTGTACTAATTTGTTTTGTATCCAGGGTGAATGAGTCTGATGTTGCAATTTTCATGCTTAAATACGTCTCTGATTTGAACAAGACATTTTTTTAAGCTTCCAAACGTCAAAAATGTCAGTTGTAAATATTTTGTGAAAAAAATTTTTAACTCATAGAAAAATAAGAAAAAAAGACCTATAGATGATGTNNNGTCTATTTTTGTTTTTTCCGATGTCCAAAATCTGACAAATTGTTCAATAAAGACTTCAATATTTTATTTAAAGAATCTCACGAATAGTAGGCCTACATTGTTCTCAAATAAATTACAATGCCTCTTGGTCCAAATTCTTGCAGCTTCTTAACCTTACACAATAACTTAAAAAGGAACATGTATACACCAAGATTGCTACAATGAGCAATGCTATAATAACACAGGCAAATGAATCAGGTTCAAACATTTATTTTATTTCGTCATCTTTTTCACATTCTGCAGTTGTATATACACGATGTAAAAGTATCTGTACAGTATTATAATAGTCTTTAAAAGCACAGCGTTTATGACTTGAAGAATAAAATAGAGCCCTAACATCTTTGCACCCCACAATGTCAAGCAGTGATGACACGACCTTGAAGGCTGTGTAGAAAGGAATACGCCAATTTTCGGACCATTGATCAAAGGTCATTTCGAGTCAAGGATACTTTAAATGCATAAACGTTTTAAGCAACCAAAGCTTTTTTTTTTAATTGTAGAATGCTCATTTTTTATGCTTTTAAAAATATTGTTTTCTTTTTGTGTGCATATGTCTATGTAAGGAAGGAGAGGAGCATAATTTTTAAAAAGTGGCCATCTTTAATGTGGTACATACATATATTTCCATCAGATTCATCAGTGACCCTATGTCTGCATTACAAGTAAAATTAGTTCACGAAACTTTCTGTATCATAGTACATACAGTCCTGTCCGAATATTTTGAACCTTTGGTAATGAGATATAACTTTGAATAATCAGAAGTTGAAATCATCAGTATGCAAAAGAGGGATAAAAGCGCACCAGTAATCTGAATAAAGTTCAAATTAAACAAGTATTCAAATTATCCAGTTTTGAAATGTTTTGACTCAATTGTCATCAAATAGAAAGAACAATATAATATCAGTTTTAAAATGTCCTCAGCTTATCTAGAACTTCAAGGGAAATAATATACCATAAATTTAGGAGGATACTGAAATATTTTCTAAACCTATAAGTTGACACATCGAATGACCTTTTGTCAATGGCTCCATTGCAAAATAGGATTGAGAAGAGAAGAAAGCAAACACAGGAAATAGGAGAGCAGACGGTGTGGCAAAAAGTAAAGAAAGATACCACCCACCTTTAATGATCATTAACATACTTTTCAATCTTGGCTTAAACTTTCTAACTGGTTAAAAATAAAGGTTTTAAATCATCAAATTTAGTGAAGTATAATATTGATACAAAATTGAGACAGAGTCTAAAAAAATTTTTCTTTATGTATCTTTGTGTAACATACAATGTTCAAACTAAAAAAAAAAGGTTTTTTATAAATATTGTTAAAACTACAGCACAAGCCTCAGAACGAAGCTTGCTAGAAAGGCTACATGCACCTTTCAGTGTGATCTCATGATAGAATTAGAACATTTCAGGGCGTTCAAACACAAAATGAGATAGATCATTTCCATTGAATATGCGACAAAACAGTCTTTTAATTAAAATTAAATAGTGGATTAGCTTAAACCTAAATAACACTGTGCATTTATTGTACCACACATACTTTGCATTTTGTGGAGAAAATTATTAATTGGATTTGGGATCTCACAAAGAGCTCTGACAAAGGGATACTTTGGCCTGGGCCAAATAGCTCTTTTTCACGATAGAGTCTGAGGCTCCTATCTGCTTTGTGTCATTAAAACAATCAAAATCCTCATTTTTAAAGACAATGAAAAAGCAACAAAATTCTTTTTCAAAAGTTAGCCACACACAAACATGTATCAAATTTTGCCTCATCTGACTAGGGAATATTAGGTCTTGAAGTTTTGCACATTTGTGATCAAGCAGCATTTTGGATGTGCACAAATCCTGTTCATACATTGAAGTAAATGCACAAAAAAAGGGTGCTCACAAAATTTATATAGATTTCTTATCAGAGAACATTGAAACACAGAAAGTTTTAAAAGAATATTACATTCTTTTTTGTTTTGTTTTTTTTAATGAAATTATGAAACCTTCACACAGCTTTTAGAGGATCCACATTGCAATTAAAAAAAAAAACCAACCCTGAAACAATAAAACAATCTACAAAGAATTTAAAACCAAAGTTTAGCTTTCTTGACACCCTCCCTACATAAAAAAAACTTTAATGCAAGAAAAGGAAGTCTAAACAACATGCCTTTTTGATGCTGAAATTGTTTCATCCTTCGGAAATTCTGTGGCTCACTTATTACAAAGACAGTAAAAATATACTTTGAATCCCTTGAAAATAAAATAGAACTTCGAATTAATAAGATTCAAATTACATTCAAAGAATCTGGTATATTTACTTAGCCACTTCTCAGTTCTATTGCACCTTTCTCTCTCACTTGACCCCTGGATACTAAAAAAATATAGGCCATAGACATCTCTGCATGGGTTCTGGGAGGGCAAAATTATGCAATGAGTGTTTATCATAAAACTTTCATGCTTTGGAGAGGTTTAATGCTAGGGATTAGAAAAAAGGTTTTCTAGAGAAGACAATATAAACTTCGAATTAAACAAATTGAACTTTATGAACTTCGAATTTTGATTTCAAATCTAACAAAGCCAAAGGAGAAAAAGGAACCTCACATGTAAAAAAAAATTCATTTATGAGAAATTCAGATTATTAGGCTAGACTTTGGTTTTGGAGGCTTCCATTGTACCTGAAACAAAATAATATTTGTATAAAGGAGATATAGGGGCCTACAGTTAACATATGCTTCACTGTAGACATCATTTTTGCCAACAATTCAATCTGGTTCTGAACCATAAAAAAAACTAAACTCTGTCTTTTGTCAAGATTATTGTCATATCTAGCAGAATAACATTTCATGTGACAAAACATCTTTTTAAATGTTTTTGTTTTTTAGTTTCAGGTATCAAAAATGCAACAGCTTATTAAATACTGTGATTCACTCATTTTGCGTACATCTTGACTTGAAAATGCATCTCTGTCATTTTTATTGTTTAACAATAAAGAGCTCTTTTTGTGAAAAAGCAGAGTTACTACATCTGTAAAAAAAATTTATAACAACAATTAATGGACATAAAGCATCTCTTTAAAACAACTAAAAGCTCTTTTTTTAATCACACTTAAGAACAAAATTAACAATTAATGAGGCACAGACTGACACAACACACCGCATCAGCCTATCAGTAGCATGATCTGTGCACTGCTGGACTTTGCATAAGACTCAAGTCTCATCAGCAAACTCTTCACTGTCATTAAGCACACATGAACTCACACACTCACACACACACTATCACCTCAGTAGTAACAATTATGTACAAGAGAACCTAAAAACACACAAGTATTCATCACACTGTCAGCTATATGTACCGCTATTTTCTTAAATGATCTTAGTTAGTAGCTGGCCAAACAGGCAAAATTCAACACAAGTCACTCATTATGTTTGAGATATCAGATTGTGTTAAACTAGGCTTGAACACTACCTAATAAATGTATGTGTAAAGGGTATCTTACTTCAATTTACACATTTAAAAACTGTAATAGACAAAGACATTTACTTGGTGCCACACATAAAAAAATTATAAGTGTAGTGTGCCCAAAAACTGATTTGACTGCCACTGACAATTAAATCCAAAGATGTAATTGACATTTATAAACAACCGATTTATAGGCCTATTCTCTAAATGCCATAAAATAAGCAAGTATACTTATTTTATGGCAACACTAACACATCTTGCCATCTTTAAACCATACATGTTATTTTCGCCCCATTCAACAAAATATATTAAATGCCTGATTAACATCCCTTTACAAGGTGTAGTTTGGTTCACTTTTAGTATTATGTTAGAAACCAAGCCAGTTAATTACTAACCTAATTAAATACATGGTTATCAATTAAAAAAACCGTAATCTATTTTAGCTTTCAAAATGTTCAAAAGCTAATAATTCCTGGCTTGTTAATGCAAATTGTACTCATCATTTAGTTTTAAAACCTCATAATGTGCTATCTCTTTTGCACTGATTTTTTCATAGACACAGTCAATCTTGAAACTGAAAGTACACACATACAAATCTGACATCCAACGTTATCTCCCATTTATTCTCACATTTGTGGTCATCAATTTGCATTTAATACAAAGAATAGAGGTTGCCATGCAAAAATCATGTCAATACAATAACACAGAGCGCGCCTCTGGCTCAAAACATCTTATAAAAAGCAAATTTAAACTATTTACACAACAAAACAACGTCATTTTTCTTTGTATAGATAAAAACTGAATGATGGTTTGCGATGAACAGAAAAAAACTTAAAATTAGATTACAGGATCTGACAATTCAGAGCTATACCAGATTTGCATAAATCAGCTCGTCTATGAGAGTATAGGAAGAGAGGTATCAGACAGAAAGAAAGAAAATTTTGACGTCTGTAATAGCAACTCACAAAGCTAAGTCATACTTAGTAAAATGACGTCTTCTTTGGTATGGGAACAATGATAAATGAGTATATCTATAGCTTATAGCCTAGGCTAAAAACTTTTTGTACTGCCTATCCCTTTTGTAATCAAAGACAGATAAATGGAAGAGCCTAACATGAAAAAACTTTTTGCCTTCCAAAGATGACAAAATAAAACAAAAAAAAAACTTTAAATAACAGCTTACGTCTAACACAAACCAATTCTACATGTTAAAATAGAGTCATGTGAGTTCCATATAAGACAAGCTTTGGTATTAAACAGCATCAAAGCAAAATTAGTTAATGGCGAAACAGAACAATACAAGTTTAAATATCTTAGTTTAAATTTCAAGTTCGAAAATCACAGCACCACTTTTGACTTGATGAACTGGTTGGTTTGTGGAGCTGATGGTTCACATTTTGTACATCCCATCCATTGTTTGGAAATAAATTCATTATGAGAATTACTGTGGAGTGCAGGAGGGGCTGGATCAGGGCAGGAAGGAGCCAAGAATGCAAGAATTTGCATGTAGGGTAAGATAATACACCATAATCGTAATGTGTAGAGAAATACAGAATTAGCTGGACCAGAACATAATGCAAATTCAATGGGTTTTTTTTTCTTCCACGCTCCTCAAGAAAACAGAACAGATCTGAGTCTTTGTATCCAGGTAAAAATAGGATCAACAAAGAAAACTGACATTAGGTTGCCTTTGTTGAGATGTTCTTCAACTTAAAACATCTCTGGATGCATTGAATTGATGACTATTGAAGGCTGCAGTGGTGTCAATGGTCATAGGAGAGCAAACTGGGGCAACTGGTAAAGCTCTACGAAACTGAAGTCAATAACAGCCTCATCTGCTGCTTTGTGCAGGTAAAATCCGTCCTCTTGCATTCTCTTGATGAAACAAAAAATGATACATATCTAGCCAAGACTGGTGAGTCAATGTCCTGTGTCATTTTAGCATTATAGTAAGGAACATAATAAGCTAGACACCCAGTCTTCTGTCTAGACATTTAGAAGCGTTGAGGATGAACATTTGTACCACAAGTGAGGAGTGAATGAGACTAGTGTGCAACATCTTTCCTTCAGCCAGAGCCACACATAGCTATCATCTCCATGTGGCTGTGCTTAGGTTTCAAGATGATAGAGTCTGAGGTATTCACATAGATCTTTACTCAGTAGAACACTACAGAAATTTTGTAGCTAAATCCTTCCTTTCCAAGGTACGGTAGTTGAGAAGCAGAAAATAGGCCTACTAATTAGTCTGACATAAATATAATTATGATTAATCAAAAAACTAGTCTCCTAAAAACTCAAAAAATGTCTTTAATGACACTCATGCTCAGGCTTTCTAAAGTCAATTGAAATGGCTTAACACAAAACCATTATGATATAAAAAATAGGACATCACCGTTGTTTTATTTTTCCTTCTCAGACAGTAGACCTATTACTGACTGACTCATGAAAGTATTTGTCTTTTGCTTATTGTAGAATGCCTTTTCAAACCAAAAGTCAGATTTCATTTTTGGAGACTTGAAAAAAGCCGAAAGTCTGGCATAAGCATCTATGATGGCTTTTGAAATTCTTTTTCCTGAAATGCAAAGAAAACCAAAGCACAAAGTTGAGCGCTTGAGAAATGTCTCTTTTGAAAGGCTGAATGAGCTCATGCCTAAAGAGTCCTGCATCTATGGGATAGGAACTTGCATCTCAGTTTATACCTTTCAGTGATAACAGATCTGTACAATGTCTGTGAAAAATGTGGCAAAATCAGTAACTGCACCTGTCCTCCACATAGCTCCAAAAGAAACAAAGCTGGAGATGTTCTGTTTGTACTTGATATAAAACAGTTTTGTAGTGTCTATGGCACACTGCTAGGCCTCTTAGGATCACAACCAACTACCATTGTCTTTTTCAAGAACTGCGGCAGCGTCCATGCGACCCATGACCCTCAGGATGTTCATCAAATCAGTGACAGCTGAGTCCTCACGGTGCCGTGCTTCCCATAAGTCCAGAATGTGCTCTGTTGGAGAGGACTTGGTGGCGAAAAAGTTGATATATCTGAGGGGTAGAGACACAAGAGGTTAAGTTATATTAGACATCGTCTGAGACATAAGTTCACAGGTTTGCTTTGATAAAGGTAGCAGCTCTACTTTGCTTTCTTGCTAAGTGGGCTAGGTCTTTCCTATTATTTAACGATAGGCTCATATCAAACGTTTATATGTTTGTTCCTCTATAATCTGATTTAGTGAAAAGATTTGGCTTTTGAGAGTTAGGTTGGCATGGTCAATTTACATCATTTTGTCCAGGCAGGCTAAACAAGAAAGGGGGCTGAACTAATGCTCACCTGTCAACAGTAAGAGCCTGTGCTAACATTCTCCAGTCGTTTCCCCTGACATTGGGTGGGTCCAGGAGCATACATAACTGTGCCTTGATATAACTGGGTAATCTGGTAAGACAAAATGTTATCTCTACATTAAGAATCTTTGGAAATCAAAAAAAAAAAGAAGTCAGGAACAGAGAAAATAAGACACAAAGTCTAAGGGCTTTTTGAGGACTGTAAGGTTATAAAAAAAGGGAAGAAGTATGCAGACTGAAATTTGAAAAAAAAAATATGCTTTGCAACAAATTAGGTTCTAAAACTAGGCATGGTAGTCAGATTTCTGAAATTTTACAATTTTCAGGTTTTTTATAATATGCCTTCTAATGAAAATATACAGGATTTTGTAGCAAGTACAATAAGTAGTTTGGTAGGCACAGTGTCCAAAAACTAAATTTCTGAATTATATTAAGTTATAAGCATGATACTGCAAAAGCCATAAAATGTGAAAAAGAGAGAGATAGAGAGAGAGAAAGAGACAAAGAGAGAGACAAACAGAGGGACAAAGAGAGAGACAAAGAGAGAGAGAGAGATTCAAAGAACTAACCTGAACACTTGGGCGGATGGGTCAAGCGCCACCATTGAATGAAAGCCGGAGCTTGTTGGCGAGGCAGCGCTGTTTACAGTGGATGCTCTCTGCTTAACCAGTGTATTGTTACCGTTTGAAGACACAAGGTTGCTAGGTCCATTCTAGTAATGAGGGAAGAAAATACAAAATTATATTAAGGCAATCTGTTATCATACACATGTAGCACAGTGATATAGTAGTAGTTTTCATATATACAGATTCTGTGGTGTAAGAGAAGTAGTGTAAATTTTCTTGGTTTTGCTTTCCATGAATCCATAAGAGTCTAAGCTAAAGGAAATTCTCATAAGTGTTGCTGCAACTCGTGAATAACGCCCGACTTAAAATCATTAAAAGGTAAATTTTAACAAGGGAATAAATTCTTTCGAAGTGTCTGATTATGAGTTATTTCCGTTACAATCCTGCGGTCTTTTTTCCCGCAATAGATGAATCGGACTGAGATAACTTCTACTTTTCTTCTTTACACCTTTTAAAATTTATTCAAGTTGAGACGCTGTGTGCTAATAAGGCCAGAGAATACAAAAAAAAACAACAAAACAACAACTGATAAATAAAGAAAAAAAACCTACATCTTTCAAGTTGCAGTTGATAAGTAAGGTCTGCCTGTTGCTGAGGATAGCTTTCTGGTACACCTGGATCTTGCATGCGATCTTGCTGACAGACCTGGTAGTAACACACATAAGAAAAAAAGCAGATGAAGTCAATAAATGCAAGAACCTTTTAAAGATTCTGGACATCAGAGTTACCTGACTTACATTTTAAAAGAAGGTAAGACCCCTTGGCTACATCTGCACTAAGTTAGAATTTTGACATACGCTTAATAAGTTTTGTTATGGAAAAGGCTTTTAGCACAGCAAATGCAAGGAACCTACCTATAAACATCACCTAAGTCGAGTGCTTCAACTTGATTGAAATCTTGCCATCAGGACAACCACTTTAAAATCACATAATTTCTATACAAATTAACAGAAGTAGAAATGGCTTGGGCATAAAGCTTAGGCCCTAAGATTAGCAACACATCAAAAAGATGCGATTGACACTGTCTTTGCCATAGACACAAGTTTCCTAATGGACAGCTATAAACTACATTAGACTTACCTGTCTAGCAGCTCTAGACTAAAAGAGCAGTGCAAGTTGTTCTGGTTGCCACTCCAAATGTGTCTGAAGGGAATCTCTTGGTAGTTTGCGGCCAGCTTGCTGCGCCAGCCCTGACTCAGCTCCTCAATGGTCAGACACAGGTTGTTGCCTCCGTCCTGGAATGGAATCTGCTTTGGCTTGTCCAAGAGACGGCCTCCTAGCTTCTTCTCCACCTGGATCACGCCCTGTAAAGATGGATAAGATAAGTATAGTTTGAGGCTGAGGAGAGGGAAGTAAGTTCACAGATGGGTGTATTAAAATATTACAATTTCCCTTTGTTTCTATGTTTTATCTATGTGACAAGAACTTTTTGAGAGTGAGTGAGAGAGATAGAGAGAGAGATATACCAAAACTTCATTTCAATGTTCCTATTTGTTTCTCTTCTAACATATCATATTTTTGCTGTATTTCTGCAAAGATTTAAAGACGTGAATTTATTTTTTAACAATTACAATATCAAATGCCGTATCCCCTTCCAGTGGAAAAATCCAGTGGAAAAGTCCAAAGCCTTCTTTTAAGGTTGTATATCTTAATTACACATAAAATAATAGGTTATATTTTCTCTACGTGCACAACTCAATAAATCAACAAGAAGCCAACAGTGGCAGCCAGAAGTCGGGAATGCAGGTTCAAACTTAGAAAAAATGTACTGCGTTGACAAGGGACTTACATCAAGGGCATCCATTGTATCCTCTACTACGTAGACTCTGATACTGTAGTCCATGGAAGGAGGCATAGCTGGAGCGAAGGCAGCCAATCGGTATATCTTGAGGGCTCGACCACCTGTCACAGATTCACCAATCAACGTGTAGCGGTTGAGGAACTCGGTCATCACGTGACATTGATTGGGGTCAAGCTGGGTGTAAATTGGCGAGTTGATTGTCTCGTGGCCAAGCACCACAACTCGCTGAAAATAAAAATTTCGTTTTTAAATATTGGAATAATGGATACAAAGCTATTACGAAGAGGTTGTGTCATGCTGATATAGTAAAAGTGGTTTACAGCTTTGTTGCAAATGTAGATTTGATTTAACTACGATAGCGTAACTAAAGTATATAGCTGTTTCTAAACCCCCCCCCCCCC
>BMAT01012050.1:783231-794544 GCA_019649035.1 Elysia marginata | reverse complement strand
GACAGACAGACAGACAGACAGACAGACAGAGAGAAAGAGAGAGAAAGCGCGCGCCAGAGAAAACAGATAAAAGCCAGAAACAAGATATGACATGTTGGAAAATCTGTTGATATGGGGAGAAGAGAAAAAAATCATGACATTTAAAGACCCCCCACATAAACACATGCGTAAGCCCCAAAACAAAACAAAAACTCTGAATGAGATGGTTATTACTAATGAGTTAGTACCATACAAAGAGCTTAAAAGGACATTGGACCAAAGAAAGGAAGAATTGAACCCTAACGTTTAATGTTTCATGTGATTGCTGATAACGTGACATTGTGTGCCAGCTCGATAAAAATTCTAAAATCATCAACCTGAGATTAAATACCTCAGAGACCAACTGATTAAAAAACTCCACACCAATTTGCTTCGACGTTTTTAGAAACATAATTCTACTTGTATTGCTAAAAACTGCCTTTTATAATGGCCATTAAATAAGACCTTCTATGTTGTAGTATACATTGAAATTGAACACAGTCATCATTCTGTTTTGCGAAAACCCATGGCTGATTCTTAACAAGATAAAGCAAAACAAAGAGCTCTCGACAAACAAGAAGAAATCAAATGGTCCTCCGTCTAGTCTTTCTCCCTCTCTCCTTCTCTCAAGAAGCCTTCTCGCCTTCCACTTAGCCAGCATTGAGAGGCTCCGGAGAGGTTTGTGTTTCTCAGAAGGACACAGGCGACAGAGCATTGTGGGGAGAAACGACGCAGACCAAACAACGACGCACTGATTACCTCAATGATGTCTGCGTATGTTTGTCTCTTCGATGAGCTTGGGGAATAACAGGAAGGGGTGAAGGATTGGTGGCTAATAGGTAAAAGGATATAATTGCGGGATTTTCAGGGAGAGCAAATAAATTGGTCATGATCCCATTCTACTTAATGCTATGAGGATGTCGAGTACAATCGTGAGTCCCGTAAAACGGCTGATAGAAAGACAGAAAACTGGAGGAAAAAAAAGAAAAATGCAGAAACACAGAGAGAGCGAGACACAGATTAATAGACAAAGACACATACAAAGACAGCAGACAAGAAGACAAATGACAGAACAACAAGCAAAACCCATTATATTAATATTAAAAACGCAAGTAAATGCAAAAGGATCATTCTTAAAACAAAGTGAAACTAAGGAAGCCGTTATTTCCACCAGTCATCATGTAGGACAAATTTTCATCCGAACTCTCCGCCATCTTGAGGGTCTTCCGGTCCCCATGTTTGCTCGATCTCCCGAGGATCCGGTTTCCTCGTTTTCTTAGGGGCAGAGTCCCAGGGAATAAAACTCGTGGCAGCTGCCCCTGCAGTGTCATCTTGCTTGTGTTCCTCTGTTTGGACAGTCCAGAGAAGGGCTATGTCATCAGGGTCGCCAGGATGTTTGGAGCACGTCAGGGGAGCGTCACAGTGGACTTGTGGGTATCGGATATCGCCGGTAATGGGCCACAATGAGTTTTCTTCCGAAAAAAACAGGAGTTGTTTTCTCCTGTTTTCAAGGCGGTCGTATCTACAGAGTAAATTGTTATCCTTGGGGAGACTATTATTACGCCCTATCATGTGACGCTGATCTTTTAGGCACACCTAATGGCAAGGAAGTTGTCAGAGCGATGGGTGTGGTAATATTGTGATTTATGGTTGTAAAAGAGAGCAAGAGATGAGTTTATTGTACATTGATTGAGTAGGCTGTAACTTAGGAGGGTTGAAAATGCTAACTTGGTGATGGGGCAGATAGATGTGCTTTTTTTTTAGCTGAATGTGTGTGTGTGTGTGGGGGGGGGGTCTCCCAATAGAAACATAACTTGGTCGGGACGATAGGAAATTGAATTGAAGCAAGAGGAACATATCATGCGGAGATGTACTAGGAGGAAACAGCCAAAACTGTTCTGCGTAAAAAAATGTCCATTAGTGAAAGAAGAAGAAAGAGATCAAGGAAGGAAAAAATGTAAAGGCTAGAGAGAAACAAGAAAAAAGAAAAGGTGGGGACGGATAGAGAGAGGGGAGAGAGAAAGGTGAGAAAGCGGGTGGGAGAGAGAGAAAAAAAGAGAGGGGGGAGGCTTCCAGATAGTCAAAACAAGCCATCCGACAAAGATGCACGAAGAGAACCAACAAAACCCAGGCACTGTTCTCTTCATCCGCATCATTATGGAACATTAAACTAACCAAGGAAACCAGGCACTGAATTATTAATGCAGCTTTGATGTGATAATCGAAATAGCCTCAGTATCATTGTAAGGCAGAATTAGGCATCACTACCCCACCCTCACACCAATGTTCCTTGCTCACCGGACTCTAGCTCTCAGGGCAGTACTCACGATTACTCGCAACATGACCCATAATTAGCCCTGGGGGGCCACATTAGCTCGAGACTGGTACCAGGTAGCAAAACTCATTTCCCCACCCAGTTGTGGTCATGTCTGTCTGTCTTGTCTGTCTCATCCCAAGGCCTGGGATATTGCCTTTGTTGCTTTGGCCATTGGTGTCTGTCCAAGCGCTTTGTGTCGCTAATGACAACCGCATTGTTTCTTAATCTTAAGGGAGATATTGATAGAGAAAAGAAACTCGGAAAAGGCTAGATCTAGATGATGACTTGGTGAGAACGAGGGAGAAGAGAAATCTAGAGAAGTGGATAGATAGATCGATGGATATATTTTGTGTAGGTAGGGAAATATGTAGGAAAAAAGAAGATAGACACTTTAATAATTGTGATATACCCGATAATCAAGACATATCAGAGAAAATGAGGGAGTGGAGAGAGAAAAGCTGGTTGAAAGAAGAAATGATCTACGGTAGACCGAGGCTGTGGTTAGGAGAAAAAGCAATCAATTCGTTTATCCAAATCGACAAGTAGGATTAGTGAGTCACCGCTGTCCACACTGCTGGTGTCAGTTTGGTTACAATACTGTCTCTGCATTCGGTCTGCGGTAAATGTTGAACATAAACGGTGCAAAACATTACCTTATTCATATTTCCAACAACAAGGATCGACTGAATGAAATCTATAAAAACTTTAAAAGCAACTCATTCGCTTAAACAGTTGACCCTCACTACCTCCACTCTTTGTCTCTCAGTTTCCTTAAAACTCTGGGTGCTGGTTCATTTCAACCAATCCATATCAACTCGCTCCTACACAGAACTGAATGGGCAAGAGAAGTTGGATGTTGTGAGAGGGTGGGTCTAATCGCTTCCATCTCTGCGGTGGAAATAGTTTGCTGCTCCAGTTTTAAACCTCAGATGCTGCTGCTACGAAGGTGACCTGGTTTCCAGTTTAGATTCCAGAGAGATAGAACGCAGTGTGAGCCCTAACACTAAGGTCAGTTATGTTTCATAAGAGGAAATCCTATAAAACTTCACACTACCGACAAGGGTGCGAATGATCTCAGACTATGTCAGAGTCAATGTTACAAACTTCATGAATGCTTCTTGGAGCTATTTAGTGCAGTAAAACTGTGTATAACTGGTTTACTTTGTTAGAACTATAAGCTTCTTTCGTTAGATTACCGAAAATGTATAATGACTCAATAAATTGAAGGAGTCGATAATGCAGAATTTGTTCTTAAATGCGTTCAAGGGGTATTTGAAATAAAAATAAGCAAGTTGGTTATTAAGTTTTGTCTTTTACTTTTATACATATCCTTCATTCATATCTCTACTCCAAGTTGTCAAATTAAAATGATTGGCAGAAGGTCGTCAAAACTTAAATGATAAGGTCAAAAGAAAGATAGATTGACTGATCAGTGAACTTATGGAAAAAAATCGGAAAATATTTTCGCAATAGACACACATCACTTCAGTGGTTAAGTACTTAAGTTAAGGTTATGGGGAAGCCGACGGCAAAAAAAAAAAAAACTGGAAAAGAAAACCAACCAATTTAGCCCCTTGGAAGATGGTTGTGGAATAGAAAGAAATGGCAGCTGACGCAGTATATAGGAGTGCGCATAGTTTCATCAAGAAACACACAGACATAGATATATAAATAGACAAAATGTGCTTTGTTTTCCTAATGCTAGAAGTTATGCCATTTACTTCTTTGAAGAGCTAGCAATTTTGTATTACAAGACTAATGAGTTAGAATCATTTCTTTTACAGCTCCCTACTTAGACAAAAGAGGGAAGACATGTATTGTGTGCTCAAAATACTCATGAGCATGATGAAGAGAGAGAGAGAGAGAGAGAGAGAGAGAGAGAGAGAGAGAGAGAGAGAGGGGGGGTAATCTAGCCATTGGTGAAGTCTTCCTTATCATCTCAAGTTTTTTTTCTTTTTACCATTACGATGAGTTCTGTCTAAAAACAAACACAAGGGAAATTCGCTTCGAGGTAAAACGGCTGGGAAGCGTATCTGTGTTCACAAGGGGCGGAGCAGCTCGAAACATAATTGCCTTTGAAAAGAAAAAAAAAGAAGGGGGGGGATGGTAAATCGGCCCCAGTTATGGCTTCCTACAATAATGGCAATGTCTAGAACGTCGTTGCAAGATCGCTTTACACTCCTTTTAAAAGTCTCATCTATTATAAATAGAAGAAAGGCAAAAATATGAAAAGGCTTGTATAAAAGGGGAAATGCTTTTATGCGCGAATTTTTTTTTTATTATAGCTGTTACGTGCAATTTATACGACGTGGAGTGAGGTCTAGCAATCTTCTGGGTTTGTCCTTATTGATATTACAAATTTCTCAAGAGGTTTTCCTCCTTTGAGGTGCACTAATTACGTTCTCTCTCCCTCAATCTAGGCTCCGTGTTCAAGCACAGACCGAGAAAAAAGCCAGTTTTATATGGCAATATTGTTTTTCCAGGGAGTCTATATTACGGTTTGCTGTTCACCGCGAAGGTAAATTTGCGTGGTTTGTTTACTAAAATTCAACTACCTCCTGTCATTGTGTTCAAATCTAAAACAATATTGGACAAATAGTTGTCTCTTTTTCGATATATAAGATACGGTACTTCCTTTGACCAAAACAGTCAATTTAGCCACGAAAATTTGTACTTTCTATCGAATTCAATACATTTTAATGCCGCTGTGTTTTTCAAAACTCCACCAATACTAGCAATAGGTCAAAAACTCTGTTTTTGTAACGGAAATGATTAAACACCAAAAAAGTGGAGCCCAATGATCCACGACAACGTGTAATACGACTCTGGGGATCTCTGGCTTATAGAGTGTGCAAAAGTAAAATGCGCACGGCCTTCTTACTTCAGATAGAAAAACAGAAAAGTCAACCAAGTGTGGGATAATTTAACTTCCCTTTAGCCCAGTCCGTGGGGTCTTTGAACCAAGTGAGCGAGCTGGAAGCGAGGAGATACCGTCTCGTAGAACTTTATAGAAAACAACCACCTGGGGTAGACCTGAATGGTCTCTTGTATGTACAGTAGATAGACCCTGACATTCCAAAACAAAGCGTTACATAGTTCAACATAATTTGAGATTTTCTGACTGAAAAAAGGCGCGTATACTTGTATTAGTGCTACCAATAATAACTGTGGTATATATTTTAATTTAAAGATGGAGGGGGTATCAGTAAACTGGATATATGGCTTACAAAATTAGGCTCACTTAGTTTCATCGACTTCTAAATATCATGACAAAAAAAAACTTAACCTCAAAAAATAATTCTTAAATATGCCATATTATTCCATACATAAACAATGTATGACAAATAAAGAAAAAAAAGGAGGTGATATTTGAAAGGAGATTTCAGAGAGAGGACGCGAAGGAGGTACAGGGAATGAAAAAAGAGAGAATCGTTTACAGAACGAGAGACTCAGACACTTCAAAATGTCTCTACCTTGAGAGAAGACAAGACATTACGTAGAGCAGGGCAAAGACCTCGACAGTTAATCCTCATGTCTATAAAGTAGATCGAGTGTAAACCTCAGGGCGGGTGAGAACCTAATCTGCCGCGGTGAAATGGTTCTTTCATGGACAGTTCGGCTGGAAAGTCGGATTATCGCTGACTTTCAGAAGCTTTCTCAAGATATTTCCATCTGGACGCACGGAAGCGCAAGAAAACGGGAAAATTTTCAAAAGAAGAAAATATTTTCGAGGGTAGGGAGATACTTTGTTCTTTTATTTAAATTTTGAAACCGCCTTCACTGCTCTGGCATGAGGCTTCAAGGTGTTTAATGAGCATACATTAGAGTTTTGAATATTTCAAAGGGTGATATTTCTCTGTGGCCAACTGCGCCATAATGACAATATCTTGCACTCATGGATGATCGCAACACTAAATCGATAATCCTACAGGCCAATCTAATGGGCTCCATGGGGGTATTAGAGCGACCACAAGGCAGTCATTGGGATGGTTAGTACAAGGATGGAAAGGGGCGGCGTGGGGGTGAAGACAAGCATAGAGGGCGAGGGAGATAGAGAGAGAGAGATAGAGAGGCAGAGAGCTAGAGACAGACTCAAAGACAGACAGACACAGAGAGAGGCTATTATAGTTGTCCCGTCTTTAATGTTTCAACTCGTGAAAAAATAATGGTGCTTTGGCGGGGGGACATTTTTTTCCATAAAGCATGTTGGACAGTTAAATCTGAGTCATCAGCAAGAAACATGTAATGCAATGATGCCGTTTGGGAGTAGGCACTGTCTGTCCTGTTGATCGTGGAGTGTGGAGGGGAGGGTGTTTCAGCTGGGGTTAACGGAGGTCATTACCACTCAATAAAGGTGAGTTTTGAGTCATTTGTTTTAGGGTGGAGAAAGTTTAGACATTGAAGGAAAAAGGACAGTGATGAGTTGCGTTTGTAATTCTCTAAGAGGGAGTTCACATTGAAGTGATGACTGGACAAAAAAGCCAACCTTAATTGAGTCAGAACCAACAGGCATGTGTCAATAACAATGTGTAAAAAAAAAAAAGAGAAAGAAAGATAACAGCAGGATGAAACATTTGTTGGCTCTGGTATTTGGACATTGGTACAGATTCAAATATTGCTAAAAAAAACAACAGACAAATGCAGAATAAGACACCAGGAAAGAAAATGTTATCAGACAATAAGACAAAGGATCTAAGGTATTGTGTTTCTTGCTCACTTAGCGAAAGCTCTCAAAGCATCACGGTGTAAAGGGCGGCGGTGACGGGCGAGTTGTTAGTAGTCTGATGTCTGACCTAACAGCTCTGGCATTTTCTCAGCGGTAAAGTTCAACCAATCTTCGATAACGAATACAAACACGTACGAAAACACTAAAGGTTGCTGATTCGTCTCTTTCACTGTTCTCTGTCTGTCTGTCTGTCTCTGTCTCTGTCTCTCTGTCTCTCTCTCTCTCTCTCTCTCTCTCTCTCTCTCCCTCTCTCTCTCCCCCTCTCTCTCTCTCATTATTTTATGCATGCATAAATAAAGCATTTATCAGACTAATTTCTGTAAATCAGTTTACGATGCCTGCGACAGTTTCAGTGCTAGATAACTAATTCATAAATTGAGGTTGTGAGTGTAAGCATTACAGTAGCCCGCACCACCTATCGACCCTGACGATGCAGCAGCTAAGCAAAAGCTAACTAGAACTGTGCCAAAAAAGCGGAACATGTAAAAACAGCAGTACTAAATCATCTTAAAAGCCAAGGGTATCAGTTTAGTTTATTCATCCAACTTTAATTCCTGACCTATGCCCGTGTATTGCATCTTTTTACCAAGATAAATTTATAAATCATTTTCTTCATGTTTCTGGTGGTATCATGCATTTCTGCGTCTATATAAGTTTCTATCTATCCTTCCAATTCTATATCTTTCCACCCTCTCCCTCCTCTCTCTCTCCAGCTTAGGGGCTTTCTTTGAACTCTTAGCATACTCATTTAAAAAAACTGACGCCCCCCCCTCTCCGCCCAAAAAAAATCTCTTATCTTCCCACCATCTTTCTAACTCAAAGGGTCGAATCCACAAGGGCCCGACCAGCCGAGGACGATAAGGTCTGCTGGACACCTCAACGATGACCACTCGTCATCTTACGCAGTAACTGTTCTCTGTCAAACTGACCATGTACAGGAGACAGCTACAGGAGTAACTGTCATGGGCCGGGGTTCGTCCCGCAGACACAAGATGCACAGAAGAAACTATAGCACACATTGATTTGTCGGAGGCGGTTTCAAAAAGACAGTTTCTAAGAAACGCAAGATTCAGTACATACATGTTTCCCATGTAACTCTAGGTGGTGAAGTTGCCGTGTGCTATAAACAGATGGATAGACAGAGTGAAAATTTTTAGAAAATGAGAGGACTGACAGGTACACAAACAAACAAAATTAAATACATGAAAAAACATAACCGAATAACCATTGGAACAAAGAACAAAGACATGACAATAAAGAAGTTACACTGTAACCCTGCCTCCTTTTGACCCGGTCTCAATCACAAAATTAAGGCAATTTTAAAGGTAATTTTTTGTTTGGCTTCTTTCCGATTTAAGTTAATTTGACTACAGAAAACAAAAACAAAAAGAACACCACTTAAGCAAACGAATACATGACTATAGTCTCTAAGATTCAAATACTATCCAATCTAGACCACTTTAAAACTCTATAAAAAAGACGTGCATAGGTACTCCCTCTCCCTTTTTATCTAACTTTCTATTGCAAAAAGAAATACCTGCGCGTGTCCTTTCTTTCTCCCTCTTTTTCTTTGAAATCTAACTTTCATCGGGTCAGCATTTATTTCTCTCCTAGGTAAAAAGCTAAACTGGAAATTCCCAGCCTAAGACGGGATTAAAGTGACAGCTGAGACCGTTTGTTGTTGACAGGCCCGGACTTTTAATTAGTATCCGCAACATGCTCAGACGGTTATGTTGTAGGGAGGGGGAAATATGAGCAGTCTCTCAACCCAGCCAAGAGAAAGAGTTGGCCTAGATTTTACCTTAGAAAATCTAGACGTGCTCTCTGGAATAAGGTGTGTGAATCTGATAAAACCCGTATAAAGTCGGCAATCCCCAATTGTTGTCTTATTTTGTGACTTGAGGTATTTGAAAAACCATGAACAAAATAATTATTGTTTTACAATCTGATTAAAGCCTTTGTAAGTCGCAACCGTGGAAATCATGGAGTCCTCTGTGATTATTTGATGAAAATCTTTGCAAGTTGGCATAAATTTTCCTAGTTTGACTGACGCGATGTCTAACAAATTCATTCGCACGTCGCTCAAAATCAGGACCAGTCTAATAGGGCTGAAGATACATTGGACTATCACTCGCGCTAATCATTGCCAACTTCCAACAGAGAGTTAAAATCATTGAGACTAAATTGCTTCCAGCCCAACTCTTGCTTAAGTGAAGGTAGTTGTCAAGAAAAATCCACTTAACTCGTAATTACAAAATAATCCTTTCTTCATCACTGTATACTTTTTGATTATTTGAAAATGGGTTCGACATGAGCCGTTTCGATTGTACACCAACAGGATCTCACTCGAAAAGAAAGACTCCAGGAAAACATTAAGAGGGTTAAAATCAATCGGGATGGGAGTCATGCGAAAACATCAGATTGCCTACAAGTAATGATTCAGATATTATAAAGCAAACACTCGCGTAAGGGCAAGATTAAAAGGAAAGGTAAAAAGAGCATAGTGTTTAGTTGTTAAACTCAATGTATGAAGGTCGATGTACAGGCAAACAGACTGATTGTCAAATGTCAAAGATTTGTGGTCGTAATAAGAGCTTGTTACCCAAGCGCGTAGAAAGTCAGGAAGACTAAATATGCCAGAGATACCGTAATAAATCTTAGATCTGATATGATAAATGATGCGTTTTTCGTTCGAAACTTTATTGTTTGTGCCATTTCCTCATTTGCAAAGTTGGGGTAAAATGGGGATATCGCGATAGAGTTCTGCAGATTAAGACTCAAGATTATTCACACAGATATATTATAATATGTCCAAACCAAACTGCTAAAACGCCAATATTCGTGCTCTAATCACGGAACATACAATTTTGAAACTCTGTGGACCCCGAAAGGATAGAAGGTGCGATGCACCAAATGACACTGAAAATGACTCGGACGGGCTTTTGTTTTTTCTTGTTAACACTTGGAAAAAAAGAGAGTGCACATCTCATCGCAGTCGCACTGAACAAGTTAAATAATCAATCCGTACCCAACGATATATACACGGGAATGCGTGCCATTGTTTCTCTCTGACAACTTCCACAATGCAATGACTTTTTTCCAAGTGTACTCTGGGGTTCTAGTTTCACTGTTGAGTTGTTTCCCTTGTGTTATATCCCGAATTTGGCTACACAGAAGGGGGGAGAACTCTCACCATGTTGAGTGAATGTTTAGTCACCTGTAACATGGGCTAACGAATCGCCAAGGAAGGTAAAACTATTGTGTTATTCTAGAGATGATTGGTTACATGAAAAGGGACAGAGAAAATTTTCTTCCTCTTTCTATTGTTTTCTTTTATTCTTTTCGCCTATCTGTGTGTATTTCTGCACCTTTTCTTTCTCGGTCCTACTTCTTCTCTTAACGTTATTATCACATCTCCTACTCTCTGTGTCTCTGTGTACAGCTAACACTTTGTTTTAAAAAACGACATAATTTCAAATACTTGATGCACTAATAGATCCTATCCAAAAAAAAAATAATCTTTTGACAGCAGAGTCATGGAGCGGTTGTTTGTGGTACGACTAAATGAGGAGAGAAGAGAAAGATTGAGAGATTTTGAAAATGAGAGCCTGAGGAAAAGACCAAAGGAAATATGACCAAGAAAGGGGGGAGAGAACTAAAGAGAGAGATAGAGGTGTGTGTGTGAGAGAGAGAGGGGAGGGGTACAAAGTAAGAGGACAGAGAGGGAGGGTGTATGATTCGTACAGAGGAAACGTTTCAGCTATTGACTAGGCTAAAAGGGCTTTGGTATTCCGAGGTTTGTCACTCCAGGGGGCAAGCACACCTGGTCTGGGGACATCAGGGACATACAGTCCTAGTAATGGTTGACCTGACAGTGAGAGAGAGAGAGAGAGAGAGAGAGAGAGAGAGAGAGAGAGGCGCGAGGGGGTTAGAGTGAGATGAAAGGAAAAAGAAAAAAAAAGTCCATTCCTCGTCGTCCTTCCAGACCCTTGCACAGTAACAAACACCAGCTGTAGACATTGATAAAAATTTCAGTAATTAAGCTTTAGTAAAACTTTTAAAGCCTCGCTGTCCAGATGTTTTCCGAAATATATCATTAATTATGTCTGAGGACTTCTGAAAATTACGCACAATAAAGACAATTCAGACTGACTTTATAAATATATAAAAATATTAAGGAAAAATTTACCTGCCTCACTCACCTCATACGTTTATTTCCATACAAACGCGCCTTGTATTCTAAAGAACCCCC
>BMAT01012050.1:747832-762166 GCA_019649035.1 Elysia marginata | reverse complement strand
ATACCTTCTTGTGATCAAAACTGTTGTTTACTATAAACTCCCTATCCTTTTTTATGGGCACATTATCAGCACTCCTATATTTTTATGTCATGTCATAAACATTCAATACGAATGGAAGGTGAAAAGAAACATACAAATACCACAAGCAAGGATGCAAGATAAGAGTATAAACTGAGGGCCGTCGTTGTAAATGCATAAACACAAAAGGACCTGGGATGGAATGTAGAAAGCCCCCACACCACTTCCAGTTGACTTGACAGAGGCATTGATAGTCTCTAATGCTCTGCTCTTGAGTCGTTCTGTGACATGTTCGACGTCTATTGATGTAAAGTGATACCCGCCTCTCGAGAGCTTTGCAAATTATGCCGTGTTGGACAATAACAAGATATTGGTGAAAGGGGACAGAGGGAGGAGGGCGGTGGCAGAGAGACAAATTAGACCCCCTCACAACAAAATACACTATTGTGCCCTCTGCTAATAAGAACACCTGCATGAAGTAGATTCCACAAGCTTAAAAACTGCATAAGCTTTTCTAAGTAATTTCCTCACTGTAGACAAGAGAAATAATTATATCAAAACATAACAAATAATTAAAAATCAGATAAAAGGTTATGCTTACCGTGGTACCTCTCGAGGTGTAGCTCAATATAGGTTAAAGGGGATATAAAAAATATTTGCCTCTTAGAGCAACTGAATTGTTAACAATGTAAGCAAAAGACATTTGAACCAAGCTTGAATCTACCTGCACAAAGAGTGCAACCACCTCTAAAACTAATAGCCTTTGAAACGGTTTGGTTAAACATTTTCATCAGCCATAAACATAATTGTGAAGTGGTTACATCGGATTGCGGCTTAGATCAAGTTAAATGTTCAGTTATCGAGGTAGAGCTTAGAAACAAGTAGAACTCAAACTAATTAAAAAAACAACTATTCTTAACCTAGTTTCATCTCACATAATCATATCTATTTCTCTCTTTAGCGACTCTAAAAATATTTCTAAAAAAAGCCCACAGGTGCTTAACACAAAGATAGAATGATAAAAAAAATAGAGCAGCGCATAACACCAGTTAAGCCAGTGGTTGTTCGGTACTTTACACATTATAAACATAAGTGTTCTGGTGGCTTCGGCCAATTTTACGTAATGAGCCCCCATAACCTCGTTTCCTTGAGAACAAACAAACATGTTTCCCAACTCCGTTCATACCACCCGACTTCTTTCTTTTCACAAAGGCTGGCTGTTACTTCAAACGTGGCTTTTAAATCGTCTAATTATTGCGACCATAAAGCCCACAAAAATGTAGAAAGAAATTTGGGTCTACCTAGTGGTGAGATCAAACGATCACAAAATTAAATTCTTAACCTAAACTTTAACCTAAATAAAAAAAGCCTCGCAGGTGTTTTTTTTTCTTCTCTTTTTATTTAGTGTGTATTGCAACCTCAGGTAAAACGAATTTGATGGTTTGCGTAAAGTCTTTGATTTTAGACTTGAAAACTTATAACATTAATGTATGATTTTTTTCTCTGTGGCTCTGAAAAGACCTTGCTACCTACCTGCTGTCTCTGACACCCCCTCCATCCCTGCCTTGTCTGTATCTACGTGTCTATCTGTCTTCCTATCTACCTATCTTTGTGTCTGAATATGCATGCACAATTACAAATTAGATTGTGATTACAAGCTGAGCTTGTGCAAGTATCTTTCTGACTGTTTGGTTGTTTGCCAGCCTATCTGCACTCCTCTCTGTTTCTCTCTCTCTCTCCCTCTCTCTGTTTTGTCGTTCACTTTGTTTTGCTGTTTCTACAAATATATTCCCCCTATCAGGTATTACGCTGTCTGTTGTGAAAAGACCCCGCTATCACTCAGGCATCGCCACGGCTCAGTTAGCATCCATTAGACCCCCCTGTCTGCGTTTCACATCTCTCGAACATATCAAAACATATTTTCGCCTCTAGGAAGCATGTACGCCTCAGTATTCTGTTATGATAGATGAGCTTAAAATCTTGGAATACGGTTTAAAAAAAAACAAAAACCTCTTCACTGTTATGGCATTGCTCACCCACCTGAGTAAGTTTTTTGCTATGGCTAGAACGAGTCTGACAGTATGAGTAGTTACCATGGTTAGTCTAACTGCTCACGGGCAGTTCATGGGGTGCCAAAGGGTCCAGGCAACAACCAGCTAAGCATGTGGTGAAAGGTGGATATTCTGAAATCTCCTCAGGCCACCTTCCCAATATTCGGCTTAATTAGCTGACAGGTTTATGCTCTCTTTCTTGTTGCTGGGCAAAAATCAAAGGTGTGGATTTTACACACAAAAAAGCGAAACTCATAGAGAAAGAAAGATAGGTAGATAGAGAGAGAGACACAGAGAGAGAGAGAGAGAGAGAGACAGAGACAGACAGACAGAGAGGGAGAAAGGGTGGGGTGATAAGAGGAAGAAAAAGAGAGAGAGAGAGTTTATATATTGAAACAAACAGAGGCATAGAGGGCAATGAGAAAACATAGGTTGAAACGGGGAAAGGTAAAAATAGAGGAGAGAGAAAAATGAAGAAAAGATATAAAAACACAGGCGAAAGAAAAGAAAGAGAAAGTGAACCAAAAGTCGTACAAAAGAAACGAAAAATTTGCTACCAAATACAGAAATAGTACAAAGATTTCTATCATGGAGATGTATGCTAATTTTGTTAGCACTGTCAACACAACACTGCACCTCATCGCACCGACACACTTGTAATATTGAACGCACCTAATTTTCCCTGAACACGGAAACAAGGCTTAATTATTATACTTCTGAGCGTTGAAACCTAGTTTAACAAGATGCAAAGCCCTGAGCAAACAAGCTACTGTGTTGACATTCACATTTTCATATTTTTCTGAATATCTGCAAACCGCTTTTTGTACAAGCAAATTTCGGGCAATGGAGGTGACATGAAAGATCTGCTTGTATGCGGCGACTTTCGTTTAATAATATAAATGGAATTTAATATTGAATAATAAGACGCTAGCATAGCGCTACAATCAACAAAGTACTGGAGCGCTTTACAGTTACAACTTTAAAAATCTTATTTTAATAAAAGTAATATTTTAAATATAAAATACTAAGCTATCTTTACGGCGAATACTGGTTAATAATATAACCTGTGAAATGTTCACAATTTTATTTCGGTTTTATTATTCTAAGTTACTGCGTTAATATCTTTATGTGAATCTCTGTAATTCTAAATCTAATTGTCCATCTCTCTATATCTGCACATCCAACCATTTGTGACGCGAAAGGTGCTATATTACGAAATCGGTTTGACGGTCCCAAACATGCATGCAAAACTGACATGACTGAAGTAAAACGGAACTTTCGGTTTTGACTCTAATCACACCTCTTGTCACTGCACCATCATTTGCTTTGCCCTACCTTTTATCTCATTAATAAAGCCCTAAAACATAAGCTAATCACCTTTAAATCATTCAACCGATGTCAATAAAAAGCTGCTGAGGACAGAAATACTTAATTCTCTATGTATAAAACTTGTTTCTTTTCATGACCACTTCCACTGTATAAAGAGCTTAATAAGCATCTACTATCCAGCAACCAAGACTTCAAAAACAAACAAAAAAGTTCACTCGCTACAAAAACTCTCTCACCGAATGACTTGACCTTTTGCGTACTTACTAAGCACCCTTTTTATAAGTTTTCCCCCTTAAGTAACTGAGTCAGATCAAAGAAGACCTTTGTTAAGGGGAGATAATCTCAAATAACCATCATTCTGTTCTATCAAAAGGTACCCGGCAAACGCCTAGAGACATGCCTGTAGAATTTTTTTTTCGTTTGCTAATGTGACCCACATTCTAAAGTTACTTGCTAAAGGTGGTTACAAGCAAAACAAAAAACATTACTAGCCAAATTGGCAATGAATTTTCTATAAGAGGGAGAGACTACACAGTCAAGATGCTGATGAGCGAAGGAGAGAGAGATAGATAGACAGAGACAGAGAGAGAGAGAGAGTGGGTGAGTCTGTGTCTGTGCAACAACAAAACCAAATTGTTTGTCAAAAGAAAAGACTACCAACAAAAGCACAAACAGCAACACGAATTTGTAAAAACGCATACTATATAAACATGGATGGCGTACCTTTTTAGATACAAACTGGCCTTAATACACATGTATGTAAACAAAATTTAGTTCCTACGCCTGCTGTATCATTTTCTGCAGCAAAATGTAACCTTCTTTTAAAATTCCAACAGTAACTACTTTAACCAGAATGGTAGAGAGTGTGGGTAGGTATGAGTGAGAAAGCAGAGAGAAATGGACTCATTGGTAACTTTTTATACATGTACTAATCATTACTCTCAGACGCACTGAAAAAGCTTTTGACTTCCTTGACCGCCTTTTAATACATACACTTGTATTATGTCCTCACAGAAAACCAATCGTGTAAGCTTCTACATGTTATTATATCAAGTCATTCTACAGGTACGCGAAAGTAAAATATATAGGATGAGTCTTTGTGAAAAGTTGTCCAGAGAGTGAGGAAATTGGAAAAGCCTTGCTAAGATCCAGATCTGATTTTCCTCGAACTGACAGGTAGGCGATCTTAGTCTCTGCTCTAACCCTTCCCCTCTTTCACATACCTACCCAAGGGCCAGAGAACTGAGGCTTTACGCCTGGCGAGTTGTTTTGGTTTGCCTGCCAAGAGTGAGCACTATAGTGGGTACCAAAAGATAGGTTCTACCTGGGACGTGTGAGCAAACTTTGGATGTAAGGAATCCCTCCCCTGTTCATACAAACATCTGGCGTGGTAAAGAGCCGAAACGAAACATGTAAAGGTACATTATTATGAAAAGGAAATCTCCTAGCTCGGCATCTCGTTTTCCTCACATTGGAGAGGAGAAGAGAAGGGAGCGGAAAGCTGGAATTCTGACGAGGTAGACGTCGACAGGGAAGTTGGTTTTCGCTGTAGGTATCAGTGGATGAGTAAAAACAGCGATGCGTTTCTTCTCAAAACAAGCGCCGGTCAAAACAAGAGGAAACATACTGGCTACGTTTTCTTGAACGCTTATGAGAGAGAAAGAGGCAGAGATGGAGGAAGAGAGCGATAATGATAAATCAGATCAATTTTCAAAAGTTGAAAATTACGTCTTGTGATCCACATTGGTGTGCGCAGCACTACCAACGAAAACTTGTCCTTGTATTAGTCTCAGTGTGGTTGCATCCAATGCTCAAAAAGAATCGGTGGTGTCGAAATCACTTTAAAGCACTTCCACCATAACACTGGATGGACCTAGGTTTTCCTTTGGAGTTGTTACTTTAAAAAAAATGAGACAGATCGTAGTGCTTTGTAGACCGGGATAGTCATACCTCGACACTCGTTAAAAATAACTTAATATTAGTTACATTGGAAAAGATGCCGGCACAAACAAAGTGATGGTTTTAATAGTAAGAGATTATAAGAGATTTTATAGATTGTAATCACGGCTGAAACATCGTCGCCTATAGCCAGGGCTGACGTCCGCATATTTTACTGCTGTGTCAAACACTTAGGCTTTCACACTCCCAAGGTTATCTGTTGTGTTGACCATGAGGGCGTGTCATGTTATCCCAGATAGTGTCATCTCTAAACAAACCAACAAGAAATCATTTCCTCTCTCTTTAACTTTATCTTTATCTGTTTCTCTCACTTTCTCTCTTCTTTTCTTACTTTTTCTTTCTTCTCGTATCTCCTTTGTAATTGTGTGTGTGGGTTTTTTTTATCTCTCTGCATCAAAGGTCATGGTCTTTGAAAGGAAATGAAGAAGGAACTATTTCCCTCTCTCTTTCGTTTTTCGTTGTTTTTTTTTTCAAATTAATTTTTCTTTTTATCCTCCTTATATCCTGCTTGTACATCTCTTTCCACCTTTCTCTCCTCTATCCACCGCTAGGCACCGCATTTCCAGAGAAGACATGGTGGATGAAGCCTATACACTGCTTGCATCCATCCATCATTCATCCATCTTATCTAGACTCGTACCTGCCACCAGACAACCTTGCACAACAAGGTTTGCCATCCATTCAGTATATGAGCTTAAATCTTTCCCTATTCTCCCCCACCCCTCCCTGTAACCTAGGCCTCCTAATGCCTGTTAACCCTTTAAGACACAATGAAATACAACGTGCTAAGCCTAGTCTAGATTTCTTTCAACCTTACCAGCCTTCTAAATTGCAAGCTAACCGGGTTTTTTTTTAGAATGAGTTGACTTAAGAACAGAGACTCAGGGTACATTTATAGTGCACCATAGGAGAAAGAACAAAATACTGATAAGATTCTGTATTTGGTATGAATTATTAGTCAAAATATTGGTTTCTTTGGTACTTTGATGACATTGTATCCTCGAAATCTTGTAAATGTTTTTACTGAAACTGAAACCAGCTCAACCTATCAAAGCGATCTCCTGGAGTATTTAAATACTGTATACCGTAGTAATCAACAGAACAAAAATCTGCCTATGTATTAAGTAAAACACTACCGCCAGTATCTGGAGTGAGATGATGTCAAAGAAGAACAGCTGCTCAGTTGTTACAGAAGATCCAAGTCTTAGGAATTCTTGAGCACCCATCTAAGATTAGGTAGTAAATATTATACCCTTCACGATAGTACAGTCTTAAACATGTCTTGCAAGGACCTAGCAGGAACCTTCAGCTGAAGTAGACTTTCAGCCACAAAGACTTCATCTATCTACTTAAAACGTTATATGATAAGACTCCCATAATTAAAACCAACAATAGTTTTTATCACACAACTTTCAAACAGAGCACTCAAACGAGAAACAGCAGAAAGCGTTTTTTTTCATAAGAGTCGACAATCATATAGTATTTCGCAAATCAATTACTTTCAAGGTAAAACAAAGTATAAAAGAGGTAAAGGCAATTGTAACACTTTGTAGCTGCCATCCATCGCCAAAGCTAAAAAAATCTTCAAAGAGCAGCTTTTCTGATGTTTGATACCAAAACTGCAAGTATAAAACACGTGCATTATTACTCCGTTCATACCTGAGCACCGAAGAGCACTGAGGCTTAAAATTAAAGGTAAGAACCATGTGCTTTCATGAGATGACGCGCAAAAATAGTTATGTTGCGTTGGTTTTTTTTTTAAGCAATTGTTACTGTCTAGACAAAAGGCACTTCTTCAAAACTCAAAGTTTGCAATGTTAAAGCTATATGTTATATTAGTTTCATGCTAAAGCAAAAGATATAATTTTACAGAAATTTCAGTTTTAAAACTTCGATTCACGCTTAAGTAACTCATCAAATAAGGAACATTGTAGATTATATTTTACAGCAAATATAAATGGAGAGACATTTGTTTTTAAAGAGCATTTGAAGGCAGTTAATTTCTTACGATGATTTTTAGTAAAGAAAGAGATAGAGAGAGAACAAGGGGAGGGGGGGGGTATGACACTCTCATGAATTCTCCACACCCTAGCCTGACCCTGTCCTGACACAGACGGGTCAGCTATTAAATATTCATGAGGCTTCCCCCCAGGCCTGGTGAAAGACTGAGGACAGACTCTGGAAGCCGAGGACGAGGGCGTTGATGGTGTCACACGGGCCAGGCAAGACCAGGCAAGACCAGGCTAGACCAGACTAGACCAGGGGCTCCAGACAGTGTTGACGTTCATGATGTCAGGGTTGACTCGCTTTTACATTGTCAACAGATGAGACGTTAGATTTTGGAAACGGATTATCTATGTATTATGTAGTATTTAAAGCATTCGGTTTTTTATGGTTATGCAAGCCTGAATGAACGGGTTGAGATATAGAGGCAAACAGAAAGATACTGAGAGTGTGTTTAAAGGAGCTGACAACACACAAACAGAGGCAGATTCTAAGATTTGAGAGAGGGCCCTGGGAGCGGGAAAAAAGGGAGCGGGGGGTACATATAGAGATCGAGTGGAAAAATGTAGAGGGTGAAAGAGATACATAGATACATGTATATAGAGATGTTTGAGAAAAAAAAATTGACGTTGACATCTGCAAGCAAAGATTCGAAGAGAAGAAAATGTCATAAAAATTGCCGGAATATCCTTAGCCATAACAATGCAATTGTATTGAAGTTAGATGACCTTACCTTAACAGTAAGAAAAAAACATATTAAAACAAGGAAAATTATTTTCATTTTTGGAGGGATAGAAAATAAAGAAGAAAGCGGCTGTCTAAACCTACCAACTCACAAAGTGAGTACATATATGGGCTTAAAAGAGACCTCGGCATGCAAAAGAAAACGAGCGATGAGACTTCTCAAGAGGCAAATAGTGCTCTCTCATAAAGAGACTGGTGGGGTATAAGAAAGACAGTCGCTTTCAAGATGGAATCATTATGTAAATTAATTGATCCCAGTAGGGGTCCCTGATTAGGAAGGGGGACACAAGGCAATCACTTTATAACCAGCCGTTTTCATAGCGCCGCCGTTCCCTTCCCTGATTCCTCAATTGCATCCATGCGCTCGTTCAACCTCCTGGAAACGCCTAATTTTCTCTAATCAGTAAATTAGTTGTTCTAGCGTAATGCCCGAAAATTCATCCCAGGAAATGGGACCAGGCACAAGAAGTGCCATAGCTCCCTCCGTGACGCCGTAAGGCCAGGCCTGCAAGAGTTGTCACATTCTCCCAGCCTGACACAGCTGCTGTATCGAGGGAGTCGTTTTCGAAAGACTTGCGAACGCTTGAGACAGAGAGCACAAATCAGGGGGGACAACGACCTGCCTGTTTGACCCTAGCACTCTAGCAGACGACTAGGCGGGGATGACAGGCAGGCAACTAATCAAACGACAGCTAATTTTCTTAAATTAGCCTCATTTAAGATAGCCGGGCAATTTCTCCCTCTTCCCACATCAAATTTATTTTTTGTGATTAAATTTTGGCCTAGTTTTAAAACGCTTTTGAGTTTCGTGTTTTTTCTGAACTCAATTTACTTTCGCAATTGACTTTCCACTGCCAAAACTAAGACAGTTTCCTACTGAAGGTGGTCTCGATTTTAGCTTCAGTTCTCACGAAGTTAATAGGCCTTAGATTGTTTTTCTATTTGCGATCAGTGTTATTTTAAGCTCATTAATTCCCGTAGTTTTCTGTCGATTGCTCATACGAATTACATTAGTTCGTTTGGTGCCTTGAATAAGAACTTTGATGAATCTTTTTCTGGCGAATTTTTGTGCCATAGCGGAATAAAAAAAGCATGCAAAAACTTTTGGATGACCACGGTTGTTTTAATTTAACAATAGATGGATCTTTGACTCGCTTAGAATATTCTTGGAGTCATGGAATTGGGTGTGAATAAAAGGGGCTAGCAAATGAAGAAAAAAAACTAAAGAGAAAGACGTCTCTTTAATTTCTACAATGCCGCGTTTGGTAATTTTAATATCATAAGTAAATATGAATGAAAATCAAAAGCTGACCGTGGGAATCATGAGGTACAGTCAGACCAGCCGTGCCCTTGAGCTATAGTAACGTGTCCAGGGTTGTCATGTCAGGCATGCAAGTACACGACAGGGAACATCCCTGGACGACACGCATCAGCCCTCTACAGAGATACCGCTATACAGGTAGGTAAATTAAGGGAGGGGCCCAATCCGCAAGCCTTGAAGATAAGGTAAGACAAGGACAGATCGCTATTTGTGTGAATTTAGGATCGTGTACGACAGAGGAGTGAAGTATTTGAGCAATGCTGGCATAAACTTTTAGCCTTTTTAATAGTATACTTAGTTTTCTCACATCTTCGTTTGGTAATTTGTTTGGGGTGGTTTAAGTGTATTGGATTTAAACAATAACCGTCCCGGTGCATAATATTAGGTTTTATGCTACGGGCCCTCTCAAGAGGACGAAGCCCATGGAGGACGAAATACAAGATGGCTGATAGGCTCGCGGGGCCCGTCAGCCATCGTCTGCAGTAAAACCCACGCTACCTACTTATTACGTCATACGTTATAGTGGTCAGCGCGCAAGATCTTTATTATGTGGTTTTGGTTCGATTTTATGAAAAAAGAAAACATGATGTTCAATACCCATTTCACTCGTGACGCTAATGATCAATATATCCTAATATCATCATCACTATTACTAGCATCTATAAAATTCAAAAACATAGAAAATAAGAAGAAAAAACAATAACTATGTTACTCTATTAGTTCTTCGATAATCGTCCTTGTTCTAATCTTTTGTTTAGAAGAATAGCACAGTTCAAATAACTGTAAAATTATTTTACTGCAGGTCCAACGTTAAAATGTCATCTTTTAAACGGTTACATCTTCATCTGGTAACTTTCCAGGTCATGTCTCAAGCAATGATTCTCTCACTAGCCTGAGAAAAAAATAAGAGAAAGAACGGGAGGCAGCACAAACAGGGATAACACTACTACACCACAAGATGCCACCCACAACGCACACAGGGGCTGCAAGACAAAAGTTCTCCGTCACAGAAACGTAAGTTCGCTTTCTTTGCAAACAATAAAACATTTTTTTTCTCATTCTGTCTCATCAACTAGGTCTAGATCCCACATCTTCAGGCGTAAAACGTTGGGCTAGAGTAAAAATAATAATTTCACATCGTGGAATGGTGAATCGCACCGGAGAAACCCGTTATTAGACTCTGTGCCTTTTGAATCCTAGGCTAGGGTGATAACAAACAACGGGTGATGGCGTAACAGTTCCAGGCGACGAGAGGGTAACAGGTCACACAGCCTGGGAGGTGTCACACACACACACATCGACAGGGAGGTGAAGAAGGGGACCTTTCTCTGCAGAGCGAGCACTTACGTTGAACTCACAGACAACAGAGGTGTGGAAGAGGGAAGATAAAAGTTGAGAGCAAATCTTGACCTTCCCTAACTTAACTAACGTATCGCACCGGTTGACACCAAGTCACGAAAATAATTTCTCTCCACGTTGTTTACCAGATCTATGTATCAAACATAAAACAACAAATGAAAACTAAAAAGTGCCTCTCTTGGAGTTTAAGTGAGTCAGAAAAAGAGCAGACTGCATCGCCTAAAGGTAATACGAAAAGTGGTTTAAAATGAGATAATGAGACTGTGAGAATTTCGAAGCCATTATCTTTTTTTGTTGAAGAATTGTAAAGTAATGCACTTGTGAGGCCAGATGGTTAAAAAAATTAGCAACAACAAACAAACATGATACAATTTGAGTTGGCCAACTTTAATTTCTTAAAGTAGAACACCAAAGTTACTCTCGACAATGGAATTTTATAACTTTCCAACCATACCTCTTTCTTATTTTTCCATCTGAAACAGAGAGCAAAAAATGGGGTGCGGAAGTGAGCACATCTGTAGATGGAGAAAGCCAGACCAGATTACTGGTGACGAGAGATGATGGAAGGAAACTGGCAGGGCGGTTCAAGATGACAGAGAGGACGGAGAGACAGATAGAGACTTGAGAGAGAGAGAGAAAGAGAGAGAGAGAGAGAGAGAGAGAGAGAGAGAGAGAGAGAGAGGGGGCGCTAAGGGGCCGAAGGTCATCGTTTTCAAATAACCATCAGGTGTCTGGAAGAGAGGGTGGTCACACCTGGTTTACATCTGTTTCAAAAAGACAGGATACGCTCTGTTTGATTGTTTGAAAAAGAGAGAGAAATAATCAGAGAAAGGTGGCGATAGAGAAAGAGAATGACAAGGAAAATGAGGGGGTTGAGGAAGGGGTAAAAACAGAGGTTTGGAAAAAAAAAACAACAGACATAGAAAGTGTTACCAGTAAAAGGAGAAAAATTAAAATTCATACCCATGCCAGAAAATATTGTCAGAATTCAATGAAGGCTTTATAAGAGAATTGTCAAGACAGTAACACTAAAGTGATACTCTTTTCTTTGTTCTTTTTCTTTGTCTTGATTTCTCTTCTGTTTCTCTCCTTCCCATTTTGTCTTTTCCTTTGACTTACAAAGCATCGTCAGTTTTTTTCCAACAAGTTTTTTACAAAGCTGCTATGATAACTGAGTCCATTCTCGTTGTCTTTTACACCATGACCTTTGACAGATCCGTCCCATGGGTCTCGAGATAGAAGATCGTGTCTTGATATCATCCATATATACCTTTACCATAGAGGCCTGACTTGCCGTGCCAACCATCTTGTATTTGTTTATATGACCCTATCTGTTTATCTTTGCTTTTTTGCTTAGTTCTTTCTATTACTAGATCTAGTCAAGGTTCTAGCTCCATCTATTGTTCTCTTTGATTTTTTTCTCTCTCTTTTTTTCCATAGTCTAAAAAAATTAGAAGAAAAGAATTACTTGTTTAAAAGAATAAAAAGGTGGCCAACAGTCGAGATCTTTGGAAAACTAAGGAGAAATCAAAACAATGAGCATTGCTGCAAGAAAGCTCGTAATTTTTTTTCTTGAACAGGCTCTTGAGAGAACCACAGAAACAGACTTAAGGTGTTGAAAGAACGGTCGCGGACAGAGGGAATATTCCGTGCTAATTAGACGAATAAAGTAACTGGAACCGCTGAGAAGTGGAAACCCAAGGATTTCTTACCCAACAAGTTGGGGCTTCAAGTTACCGTAGGCCGTGACTCCTCAAGATATTGAATTTTTCTACTTACTTCAATGCTCAGTTACGCTGCCGTGTCTTCACCAAGTTATAAGTATCATATACTTAGAGAAATATACTTTAATTATTATTGACTCGTAGGACAGCGAAAGCATAATTCACTACTCGAAATATTTTTTTCAAACTGGGTATGTAAAAAAGGAAACCCGAGTACTTCTTTCTTTATGCTGATTCAACTTTGAGTGTTGCTAGCTAACACGGCGAAGAAGACATGTAGGTCTATATAGAGAGATAATAAAAAAAAACATGAATACTGATTCATCTGTTTCGGCCTTGAGACAAGTTTTAAGTCCTTCCAAGAATGGCAAGAGGCATAAAATCCCAAGATTCATAGCCACTCTTATATCCAGCCATTAATTTATTCCGCAATGCTTATGCCGTAAAAGCAGGGATTATAGCGAATTTCGCAAACATCTTCAGCCATTTGGAATCCTCTCAGGCAGATGCTGGAGTGAAGACTTTCCTGCACAACAGCATAAAATTTGCATTATGCCGTGGTTGATATGAGAGGGACCACGAAAATAATGATGATTGCCCAAGTTTTCTGTGGCTAGATTTCCTAAACCAGACAACGACAAAACCAAAATGGGATGCTCGCTGCTACAGCAGGATCGGTTTAAACAAAGAAGTGATCAGCTTTGTCTTTAAATCTAAGACGGGGATGCTCATGACCCCCTCATGATGTTTTGGGGTCAGCCTCATCAGCTGAACGAGGTAATCTGGAAGAGCCGCACATTACGCATGACAAGATGGAAAAATCTCTAATGAGGTCTGGCCGCTCTAACCAAGCCAAGCCCAGCAAGATGGCGTGTGGTTGGGTTAGGATCAGTGGTCAAATCATAATTTTAGCCACTGGCAAAGGAAGACGTGAACTAGCTGAAGGGGGACTTGAGTTAACGACACAACCAGAGTGATTCTACCACCATTAGGAGAGCCCCTTTTTCTCGTAGCCTGGGGAAAGTTTGTTCAGCGCTTTTACTGAGCGAGAAAGATGGGGCCATTTTAAACAAATTTGACGTCGTTCGAGGGGCGCATGAGAGACGGGCGTGAAGGACAAAGGAAATCAGCATCAAGCGGAATTTGAAGAGGATTAGTTTTGAAGGTGACATCGAGTGGCACCCCATCCCACCCTCCTTGTAATTTCTCCCATGTTACGCCGAGTGAGCTGAGACCGAGTGGCTACGGCTGCACCCCCGCAGGGCCTAGCTTGTTGAGAGTGAGTAGAGAAGTGCTTGCTTCCCTGACGTGCCTGCAATGACGTTTAGCGGCCTGTGCGATGCCTTTAAAAGTGCCTTCATGCTACAGCTGCGCAAAGCCGAAGCAGCACCCAGACTTTCCGGATTAACATTGCCCAGCGTTATGAAAACCGTTTTATGTCAGAGATTGGCTGAATCTTTTATCCTAATCTCTAAGTTTTGAAGAAAACAAAAAAAAAAACAAAAAAAAAAAACGCCGTGGTCGGATTAGGATTCACAAAAAATGGTTTGATCCAGAATTGTCAAAGTTCTGAAAAACATTTTTTTTTATCAAAGTGATTTCTATAGGATTTTTAAACTGTTTGCACTTTTAAGAAATGGGATCTGAACGAAAAGAAAGAAAATGAGAGCGGTGTATGGAGATTAAATGATAGAGAAAGAGATATGAATAGTTCGAGACATGAAGCGATAGAAACAATATACACAGAATAGAGTCAAATGGAAGAGCCAGCAGCCGAGAAAGACACACAAACTCAGAGAGAGACAGACAGAGAGAGAGAGAGAGA
>BMAT01012050.1:727639-739701 GCA_019649035.1 Elysia marginata | reverse complement strand
TTTTTCAGGTCTTTGACTAATGATCCCAAGGACAGGGACAAAAGAGATGTAAAGTCAAAAAAAAACAGCCACAAAGCTTGGATCTCATTTACAAATATTCATCAAACATTTAATCAAATTTGGAAAGCGAAAAAAATATATGTGCTAAATTTTCTAAATACATGTCAGAAAAAAAATCAAACTACCACATTTTTGTTAAGAGATGATAATAAATCTTAAAGTTTCAGATAAACCTCAACTTTTGGCTCAACCTTTAGCTTTAAAAAATGACCGATTGTTGTATCAAACCCCATTCTACAAGAACAAAAAATGATTTATCGTCTCAAAAACTTTAATATCGACGCTTCATCTTCACCACTGCGCCACTTCACACCAAACATTCCAGGTGCGAAACAAACCCCGATACAATGTACGTATAATTGTTCTTTTGACATTTATCGTTCTTTTTTCTCCACCCTGCCGGAGATTTTTCGGTGATGCGGAGTGCCAATGTGGCACTATCGTTCTTGTTTTCTGAACAGATAACTTAGAAAATCTGGCAACTGTGGCACATACCAAAAGATTATTTCGCTTCTTTGGGGTTAGAACAAACACCATCTGCACCCACTTCAAGCTGGAATGTAGGGGACCCATGTAGCAGTAAATTTTATCGGGGAAATTAAAACATGAGGGAGGGACGAAAATATCGACGTTTCTAGTGGATAAAGCGCAAGGGCTTATCAGTAACAATAAAACACAGGAAAGGTGTGCAATATTTTCCACGCGCGGTGATGAAAATTTCCGCATGCATCGCAATATGTTTGTTAGACGACCTTGGCAGATGTCGTCAATAGTTCTGCTGTGGCTTCGGCAACAATAACTTGCATGACCAATGCATCGAGGACAAGGCTAAACTAATCCATTCAGAAACGTTCGTTTCTAATACCATGTGTTGGCTATACTTAAAGGAAGGTCAAACTTTGACATCAGCTATGACATGTATCAAATATCTACATGGCCTTCGAGTGACGTCATGAACATCGTTCGGCACAAAACACTGCCAGTTACAACAAGCACCCGATAACCCGGAGCGATTGCGTTATTTCTTTTTTTACGATAAAGACAATTCAGGCCACAGATTGTAGGAAGCAGTGCTGCTGCGGAGCTAACTTGGCCCATACGCCAAGGTTTACAAGGAAGTGACGGGCTGACGGGCGCGGCGCAGCGGCCTCATGAGAAAGCTGTCGTTACCTGCATGGGTGACTAATAGAGTAGACAATTATTGATGAGGGCAGTATTTATCTTTAGTCCTTTAACAAACATAGATCTCCTGTGATAAAATAACATTAGTTCCAGTTATTAAGTGTTATGACTTTAAATTAGATTATTTTTTGCGTCCATACTCTAGCGTTTATAAAAATATTCTTTTTTTTTTTAATTTATACAATCGATCTACGTAAAATCATAGAGCAGCGTCTGTCGCGTAACCTCTCCTTTGCCTGCGCATTTTCCATCGATCTGAGTTTTAACCCCACAACAAAAAGCTTACCAAATGTTAAAGTTCTCATGGCTCTCCCCCTCCCTAGCCTCAACCCCTCCTATACCTCTATTTAAAGCACGCGACCTTAAAAACAAAGGGCTTCAACTATAATGCACCCAGACACAAACCACACAACCACCATCAACTTCAAAGTACGGTATCCAATTCCAAAGACAAGACCAGGCAGATCTGTGTAGAACATACAGGTGCGACCGTGCATACGTTTTTGCTCATCAAATTGCTAAATCAAGCGTCATCGGCTTTGTCACAGCCAAGCCATGGTTATAGGATGAGTGAAGCGGAAGTCCTAAGGCGTGCTCACTCTGACTGTTCAATAAGTTGCACGAGTATTTTCAACGACAATATGACCTGGGCCTGGTCGCTCTCTCTCTCTCTCTCTCTCTCTCTCTCTCTCTCTCTCTTTCTTTCTCTCACTCTTTTTCTCTGTCTCCTTTAACACTGTATGATGCTTGTCGTACCTACAGAAGAAATGACCATCTTTCAAGTAATTGAGCGTAGAATCATAACTTTAAGAAAGCTCTTTCAAACTTGACACTTGTATTTTCTCCCCGAGGCTTAAACTCTTTCTAGTCTTAAAAAAATTACTCTGGACTTTTTTCTTTATTGTGACTCAAACATGGCCCTTGGAATAAAACATAGACAGGATACCCATAAAACTAATCCACGTCGGTTCGGCTTCGACTTTTATTGGGTTTTCCTTCGTTTTTTAGCGTCAATATTGGTTGAAACAATAGTTCCCATTGGAACCAGACATGGCTCTTCAATGCACAGGTTCGGTAAGAAAAAAAATATATATTTAGCCTTATTTCTAGTTGGTGCAATGTGAGTTCAAATCGTTATTCAGACCTAGCCCATTCCAGTTTAACGAATGCATGGCGAGCCCATAAAACGAACGCAATCATCAGGATAGGAATAGTTAAAGTTTAAAACCGGTTTCTCAATCTTTGCTCACCCTTTAATGCATAGTAAATGTATTGCTCGTGACGTAAGTGTACAAAAGGAGCAAGAGAAAAAGCATTGAAAGCAAGACAGAGAGAAAGAGAGAAAGACAAAGAGATAAAAGAGACAGACAGAACGAGAAGATTGGAGAGATTGGAGATGCGATGGAGAGATAGACAAAACGAGACGATGGAGCAAGATTGAGACAGAAAGAGAAAGACGGAGAAGGGGGAGGGTTATAATAGAAAGAAAAGAAAGTTCGAGGGAGTGGTCGGTAACTATCTAACTTTCTTTTCCTTGAGGTCCGGTGCCTGTTGTGACTTGCTAGTCAAACGGCGAGCAGCACAACGCTCGAATTACTCACTCTCAGCTGAAAGGTAATCCACGGGAAGGAAATTGAGAAATAACTGTAGCGACGGCCGCGAGCACAAAGAGATTAATGAACGGCACATGCAGTAGGTGAAGAGAGGGCGACAGGGTCCGCTTGTGTTCGATACACTCACAGGTATGAGGGTGAGAGGGGGGTAGGGCTGTAGAAAAAGAAGGGAAGGAGGGGTGGGGGTGGGGAAACGGGCTAAGTGTTGAATGCTATTTTCGAAAAAGGGTGAGTACAAAAGATGTGTGGCTGGGGACTAAAGTTTCATAAACTTAAAAGCTAATCAGCTTAAAGCACAGAATTGTTCCCGTTTTAAATCTATGATTGATTTCGGACCCTTCTTTTGCCTTAAATCTCTTTTTCAGTCACTTCTTTTGAATGCGTCTGTCTGTTTTTGTTTTGTTTTGTTTTTTTCTATTTCTTGGATTTTTTCATTACTTTTGAGGTTCTTACCTCCTACAAAAAATGGGGATTATGGTCTCGTTGCCCTATCCCGAATCTTTCATTTCAAAACTTTTAATTGGCTTATGTGAACAGATCAATTTTCTGGTTTGATTTCAAGAAAAATACCCTTGCTTTGATTTGAATGTTCACTGGGATTGCTCAATTCACTCTTACTGTTAGGGACTTCTACGGAAAGGTATAAATAATATATCTGCATTTTCATTTTCCATGTCTCACATTACTTCGTGAACTAAATGCACTAATCTCTGAATACATCTTTAATCTGTGTGTACAGGTGTGGGTGTGTTTCCTGTGACAGCTACAACAGTGTAACATCCGGGTCTTATGTGTGTCTTATGTGTGTCGCGTCATGCACGCGCACTCTACACGGTCGCCTAAATCGCTTTGTCTACCGAGACTCGATTATGCAGATACAGATCTCATTTTCAGATGCAAGAGTAAACCATCATTTTTGTCTGTCATGCATGGACCGGAACAGGGTGTTTAGTGATGATTGAGTACGTTTTAATCTTTCTCACTTGATTCTGATAAGCCGCCGATTTTTGCAGTTAATGGACGGACTAATTAGAACAGGCAATGAGCTTAGAAACTTAGTACATTTAGTTTTAAATCCCCTCACATTTTAAAAATTCTTTTAGTAAATACGAAACCATCGTTTTTGGCCATGGTGTGCTGTGATGGGAACGTTTCTAAACTAAAGCCTTCTGTGCAGTGTTATCTTCTCATTCTTTTATCAATAATTTTGTATTCCATTCAGCCGCCGGTTAATCTACTTTGCGCTCGATTTCAATTAATTGTGTACTGGGTAGCTGAGATTGTTCTCCCCCCCTTCCCTCCCCCCCCACACACACACCAGCCTCTTTGTTGTTTTGCTGTCGCAAAGTCCATCGAGACTTTTAAACAGTTTCATGACTATAAACTAAACACCCATCATCCAGTATTAAAGAGGTTTGGGAAACTGTTGGAGAGCTAAGACTTCTCAAAGACGCGTCTATTTCAGCCAGAGCCTATGCGTGCTCTTTCAATCTGATCTAGGGTGAGACAAAGACAAAACTAAGAGAATGGGCGTGAAAGAGAGAGGGAGACGATGGGCACAGATTAGAAAGAGCGAATGCCTCAGAACGCATGAACGATCAGAGGACACGGCCAGATCTGGCCGGTGCTAACGTAAACTGACGTCTTAAAAGCTTTTTAATGATGACGTTCATGTCGTTGCTGTTTGAGAAAGCATGTAGCCTTGCAGTTGTGGAAACGGTCGTCGGCTTTGGTGGGAGACGGGCGTAGTTTGGTAAGGAAGTTGAAGAAAAGTAATGTCGCACTGTGTATTTTGTAAACTATCAAGTATAATATGCTTTCCGCAGATTTTGTAACAGAAGCAAAACAAAACTGTCTAATTGTAGTACCATGTATTTGTCTCTAAGAGTTTTCCGAAAAGATGATTTTGTATTTTGTTCGTTCAAAAATGTAAAAAAAAATTACAGCTATTCAGTTCGAGTAGTCTGTTGACCCGGGGCATTGGTCATTGACAGGCAGATAGAAATCATTGAGACCTGGCTTGTCACTGAGTCCGACAGCTGCGCTAACACTAGGGTGCAGGGTGACCGTGTATGTCTCGCTAAGCTTCGCTTTTTACTGTGCCACTTTCTAGTACGTCATGAAACGCGGCTTTTAGAATAGAGGTAGATAGGTAGGTAAGTAACTAGAAAGACAGAGAGATGATAGACAGATGGATAATGGATGGATGGGTGTATGAATGGATGGATAGATAGATAGCAAGATAGATAGATAGATAGACAGATAGATAGATAGATAGATAGATATATAGATAGACAGATGAGTAGGTAGATAAATTTTACAAATGCAGATAGCGGAGCGATACAGAAAAGAAGTGAATAAATAGGAAAAGACAAATAGAGAAATAAGAAATTAGGAGGCACAAGGTACCTGCTTTATGTGTGTGTAATTTTTTTCCCTCTCGCTAAAACAAGAAATGAATGAATGGATAAAAAATAACATGCTATCTCAAATTAGTTTTAATCATAGATATCGGTGCCAATGGTTTGTTCTTTCACTTGAAGCTGTCAACTTGCCAAGACATGTCACATTCTCTCTTTAATTAAAATCTGGTTAGCTTCGAGACGTTTGAGGGTACAGTTAAGCTAAGCTGCGGCTTTCAAGGTACTGTGCCCTATGTTAAAACAAGGCTTGCCAATGCAATTAGCCGCTTCTTTTGTACGCTACACAATTTTAGAAAGGAATGAAAACCAAATATCTGAAATCACAAGGCACCGCTCTCTCCCGTTGCTTTCGCCATATACCTCCTTGCGATTTCTCCACACAGATCGTTGTTTCCAGGATGAAACAGCAAAAAACTATGCCTTTGAGCAGATCAGCCTACAAAACACGTATCTCAAAACAGGTTCTGCGTATTTAAAGCTAAATAAAAACAAAAACAAAATAAGAAACGAGAAAAGTGTACACGCCCGCTGCGCGATGCGCTTTATAGGTCTAGACTTGGTAAGTAGAGAGTAGGTGAAACAGTTGAAAACCCTTTAAAGCGCCTGTCAAAATGTCAATGATTCTTCAGCAGACCTGTCTAATCTAAGTAGCCCCCCGGAAGGTAGTTTCCCTGACCGAGCCCCCCACCATTACCGTTATCAAGTTTCAAACCCCTGTGCAGGTGTGTTATTTTTGGACGTGCGGAAAAAAGTTTACCTTGGAAGACAACGTCCACAAAAGAGAACACTGTTTATTCTTTGAGGCTTGACGTCCCTCGAGAACCATGTCCCTTTTCCCCCGTCTTCCTTCAACTGTCGGAGCTTATCATATTCATTAAATTGGTAAAACACGAACTAGAGAAAACACTGGCAACATAATAGACCAGAGACGGGCTGCGCTGAAAGTGAATGAGTCGGATGCTAATAACGTTAACCATAACGATGGAAAGAGAGAACCGGAATTGTGAAGGTATGAAAAGTCCTGTGAAAAGTCGCGAGGAGATGGAGAACCAGGAAAAGTTTGCGATAAAGAATTAGCACGTCTCAATTTAGCGTATTCTCCCTGTATAGCAGACATTCTCAAAAAGCACAAAGAACATTAAACTTTTCTGCTTAAAAGTTTTAACCTTTCCGTAGTTTAGACACCAAACACGTGCCATAGTATGAAGAGTGGTACAAAAAAAAGAGACTTCACTACACGTGAAAGTTCATTCATCCTCAGGATAAGACAGGCCAGGCCTTCCGTGCTTAGAATTTTGTCGCCGCAGCGTAAATGTCTTGAGTACATACATTAACGCATGACCTTGTGCCTCGTCTCTCTTTGTCAATTTGTGTGGATGACTTGTCTCTGAGGATACGTGCTTGTGGGTTTTTGTCATCAAAGACTTTTTGCTTGTAATTGTGATCTTTCTTGCGCCTGGTCAAAACCCACGACCGGACATTTAAAATCAACGGAAAAGAGGTTTGGGCAAAATATCTTACGAGGTGTGACATTATTAAAGATCGGTATCTTGCTTTTTTACTAACGTGTCCACTTTGTACATCGATCACGAGAACCTCTTTGCGTTTGTTGGTGTCTTTTTGGCTGTACTACTTACACATCTACACAGACTTACAAACATCAAGATTAAAACAGGAGTTTTGGATATTCTATGTAAAACTGATTTTGACTTAAAGACTAAATGTTTAGAGAGAAACGCTATTTTCCTAAATTGAAATAATAATCAATAACAAATGATATATATGACATAGTATAAATAGAGGGAAGAAAAAGCTGTTAAACCTAGATAGTTTGGGGAAAAGTGTCCCTACAAGAAAGGGGAATGACCTACATGGCGTATTACAAAATAGCTTGTCCCGGTTATCCTTCTCTGGTATCTCTCTATGTACCATCCATACGCCCACTTAAGTTAAAGCCAATTGCAAGCTAACAATTAGACAACATTAGAGACAGGCAGAGATTGAGGGGGATGCAGTTTTCATTTCTCGCTGTAAATTCTCAAGAAGTAAAGACAACTCTTTGCGAGGAATTGCTTGCACGCACTGTTAATAGCTTGGGGAAACCCCGGGGAATAAGAGGAGTTTTTAAGGTAAATCAAACCCCGGTGACATCTTAAAGTGGAGATAAGAGGTTTTCACGAACGTGTGTAATCCTTGAAGCGGTTGGAGAGCTCTTCAAACACAGCCGTCTTAGAATAAAAGTAAAGAACACAAATCTTTAACAACTGGAAGGAGGTAAAAACAGAAGACTTCTCTGTGACAGTGTGAGGGTACATTTCTCTCCGGAAGTGAAACTTGTGCAATGTGAAGCGAACAGTGAGGACAGGAAAAGAAGAATAGACCCTTAAGTAACGAAATAAAGTTTTTACTTTGCTTTAGCAGAGCAATAGCCTTGACGTTACAGTATTTGGTGATCATTAACAGAAAATCATTTAAGCAATTACTCGTCGTTGGAAGAATGAAAAAAGGAAAGCAGCAGACAAATGTCCTTTAATTTCAAATGCTTTCATTTTCCAGCGAAGGAAGCAAAGTAACAGAGCAGGGGAGATTTTACTCTCAGTTATGAGATCTCTTACAAACAGAACAAAGGCAGACAAGCTAAATACTGTATCACAAAGAACAAATTTATAAATTTGGCTGGCGTGTTTAACAACCTACAATATCGAATCAGGCTTTTGTTGTTTCTCAGTATGTACATTGTCTGACATGAAACTTAGTTTCAATACCGCAGAAATGAAGAGTGGACACTTCAACATGAATAACAAGCCCGTTAAAATTATAAATGAATATAGAGGCTTTAAAGGTGGCGACGTAAAAAAAAAGACAAAAATCACGATCTTTTTACTTTAGGTTTTGAAAACCTTGATTACTTGTTCAAAGGATTAAGGCCAAACAAACGGCCCATTCCTCCCACAACGACAAAGCAAAGGACCGCCGACCGATGCTGAGCAGAAGAACTGCAACAATTCCAGCAGCGGCTACCACCAGCAACAAACAACAAACAACATGCTATGCTATGCATGCTCTGCAAGCAGTTGCGACCACTACTTCTCTGATCAGGCCTGAGCCAACTGTGAGCTTTACTCTGCGCAGATCCCTGGGAGGTTGTTTGTGTACGCATGCGCAGTGGTCTGGCAAGTCAACAAGACCAACAGGCGCGCCATCATTACAAGACCTGGATATAGGGGGGATGGCCGCGAGATGGAGATGCCGATAGTGCCATCTGCCACATTAGTTTCTCACAGAGAAAGAAGAATGAGGCCTGGCCGTTTGATGGGAAATTGTTGCAGTATAACCTCAATTGGAAGCACCGAGGTGATCCGGTCAAAGAAAATTTAGATTTCAAAAGAAATAGATACCACGCAACATTATGTAAAAGACTTTGAGCTGCAATTTAAAAAAAATTACGATTTCATTTTTTTTCTGTAAAGAAGCAGAAGCTCTTTCATTGCTAATTCCTATTTCTACAGAAAATAAAAGCCAAACTCAGGTACTGAATGAGACAGGTACTGGTCTTTTTTTTTACTTATGGAATTTCATGAAAGTTCAAAGGCCAAGAAACTTTGACAAAGGCGTCCAGTTATTTGTCAGGTGGGAAATCTCTAGCCCCAAATCGGTCATATTTGCTGTAGTAACAAACAAATCGGTCACAACTTCTAAACATGACACCATTGCCAAGGTATTTCTGTGTACACATATTTGAGATGGCAGCATTGAAAGGGAGATCTGATTCTAAAGTTAATCGTCATGAGTTTTGAGCCGTGGCGTCCATGAATATGTAGACAATAGTCGAAATCTTGAACGAAAAAAAAGTAAAGGTACAAAAATATTCAATTACAATTCTACTTTTACAGGATGGCAGAATGTGAGGAGTGAGTACTGCAATGTAAATGCCAATTTTTAAACATTAAAATTTGTAGACCACAGGTTCCATCCTTTTTTCAGTCTTTAATTTTTGTCATTGTCATAACTCTCAGAAATTTTCTTCTCACTATCCGTCACACTTAAATGTATGGCCTTTTTGTGCTTTATGTCGGTTTATATTCAAGTCGGTTTTCTTCATTCAGTACTGGCTCCATGGCGTTTTTGTGCTTTATGTCGCTGTACATTCGAGCGGTTCTCTCTTCATTCAGAAGTGGCTCCAAGGTTATGGCGCCTAACCATAACCATATGTGCGCAGCTTAGCTCTCGAGGGTCAACGAAACGAGGTAGAATATATAAATAAAGACGGCGGGATAGTTTATACAGAGGGTTAAGATGGCAGAACATCCCCTGCTGGATGCCAAAAGCAGTCTTTATTAGAGATAGGAGGGCGAAGTAGCGAACGAGAGATAAGCAAGGGACAGACACATAGAAGACAAATGTCGGAGACCGAGTGGGGAAAAAAGATGCAGAAAAGAAAGAGACTGAAACCTGAAAAACACAAATACGTTAAAGTACAGTGAAAACGAAACCATCCAGATGAAAAAAAGTAAAGGAAACTAAGGAAAAACACGAATTTACAGGACATCTGAAGAGTGTTAAATCTCTAAGGGATCAGTACGCCACTCGACACTTCAGAAAAAATCCTCTCAAGTAATAAAGAGACAAAAGGATTTCAGGCTCCGAGCCAACAACCAATCTTTATGTATGTTTTGTTGACCACAGATGCAATAAGACACAGATCACTCATACGCCACTCAGTGTCCATTGCCGTAATCCCTGGGATTTTCAAGCACAGCGCCGAAGAAACGGCTTGACTTTGGTCACACTAACTTGAAAAAAAATTACCATCTTCAACACATACAAAAAGGTTTATATACATTCCTAAGGTCGGTTTTTTTACGTATTCGTGTGTTTAACGTTCGTTTTAGTCTATAAAAAAACCAGAAAGGCACAGAAGCGTGATGGAAAGTATTAAATTGGGATTTGAGGAAGGTTGTTGTTGGTGGAGGTGGTGGGAGGGGGCGGCAAGGAGACTATTCTTGTTTGGTAACTTAAAATTACATAAAGGTCATGGATAAATCTCTTATTACTCTTATTGCGCTCGAACGCAACAAACAACAGCGCCTGTATTTATTTGATTTTTAAGCGAAAAATGAAAAACGACCGATAAAATATTGCCCAATCGTTCATTGAGGGTGACCATGACATTGTGATGGAATCACAACTGAATTCTCTAAATAGCTGAAAGAAAGCCGATACAATCCAAAGTCAAAGGCGGGAAACAAGCATTCACAGATAAAGATGCACTGAAAGAGGGAGAAAAAGAGATGGAGAGGAAACCAAATTCACCCCAACACTCGTACTAATCTAGTTAGGATAATTCGTGCACCATAGAACAAGAAATTTGACCTTGCTGCTCGGTTAAAGCTTTCAAACTCTGACCAGCTCAGCAGAAGGTGTTGGAAAATATAAATGCCATTATAGACAACAGCTTCACCACTAACGACTGGTTGGCAGGAAGGCACTCCTTTGCTGAAGTATGGAAATTACCATTTGACAAGATCTAAATTGTTTTCTAAAGTGGCCACGCCGTACGGAGGAGGAGTTGTAGATCGGATCAGCTACAAAAGCAAGCACGGCCAAAGTGGACCTGACCATCTGGTGCTAGATCATAGATGTAATAATCTCTCAGTAGGAGAGAAATAGAAACGATTGGATGAAGACAGAAGTAAATAAGATAGAGAGACAGACAGACAGAGATAGAGTGAAAGACAGACAGAGAGACAGAAAAAAACACAGAGGTAAAGGGGGGAAGAGATACTTAGGTACCTAAAGAAGAAGCCTCGACTGTCGTAAACTAAAATAGTTACCTCTCTTTGCTGTATCTGGACTCACTGAAAGTCAGGATTTGCCACAAAGAAAGGCGAAGAGATTTGAGCACCACTTTATTGTTATACCACATATATCATTAGCAAAAAAAATTGCCTTTTTAGCGTTAGATATAGAATTCAATTAAGTCAAAGCTCTGAAAGAGGACACGGCTTCTTGCTCTGGCCTGGAAAAAGCTGAAAATCGCACTAGGTTTATTCGTTTCCTCATTTCTCTTTGTCTCATAACGCTAAAAAAAATACAAGCGTTAGAATGTATTAGTTTTTCTTTTTTGTAGCTTGGCTCGTCAGCTCAAGATTCCGTCCCCTTCTTTTACATGCTGCTGATGATAGTAATGATAATAACTGTTGAGGATTTTGTGTGTATGTGGGGCGAATGGGGTGAAGAGTATATGAGAACAGACTATGTTGTGAACGCGAGCACACAGGCTCTTTACTTCCTAAGCCTTTCAGCTATTAAGCTCACTTGAAAGAACATAAAAACTTACAGTACGACATGATGTAAGGATTCTGTCCCTTCATTAAGACAATTTTGCGAAAAAAGGTAATTTGGGGAGAGGATGGGATAAAAGAATAGACGTTTTAGCACCATCGTAGAGATCCACCAATGACACAAAGAAATGGAAGGTAATGGGAAATGGGATAGTAAGAAACTGGGTATAATTTAAGATTGGGTCTAAGAGGGGAAATATGGATAAAAAAGGATGGAAGGGGATGGAAGGGATGATTGACATTGTGAAGAAAATCCAATAAAAATGTGCAAGGGAGAAATTGTTACTTAATGCTACTGTATATCTGCTGGATGAGAAATAAATGTTATGGTAAACAGAGAAAGATTGCACACAGAGAGATAGTTTGTGATCGTCTTTCTTCAATATTTATACATAGAGATATAGGTAGAAAGAGAGAGAGAGAGAGAGAGAGAGAGAGAG
>BMAT01012050.1:709768-724815 GCA_019649035.1 Elysia marginata | reverse complement strand
GGGGGGGGGGGGGGGGGGGGAGAGACGGAGAGAAAGACTTGGACTAAAGATTTGACGTAAAAGGAGAGGATGGAGACAAAGAACGACCAGAAGTGTGGTGTGGGAGTATATAAATTAGAGAGGTAAACGTAAACAGACTAGTGGTGGAAAAGAGAGAGGGGGTGGGGGTGGAGGGTTGAAAAAAAGATGCGTGCAAACATAAAAAGAAAGGTTTAACTTTAAGGGTAGTGGAAGAGGGAAGACTGAAGACCGCCGCTGGAAAGTAGGCGAGAGTTTCCAGAGTTCGATGTCAAGGGGCGGGAACAAATCAAGAGGGGTTGGGTTTTAACACTGTATATACTAGGAATTTCGATCCTTCTAATATTGTTTTTTACACCATTTGAAAACTGCATCTTCACACCCTCCCCATTTGTGTCGCTATCCCAACCCCTCCTCTGCCCCTCCTTTCCCCAACCCTAAACTTTTTACTTCAGACAATTTGGCATCAACGTTATCAAACCCCCAGTAGATAAGAAAGTCCTTCAGAAAGTCATTCGTCTTTCCTCACTAATCTTCCTCTCATCCTTAGTTTGAAGAAGACTTTCCTTATGGTATGACGCATGCACAGTTGTGGTGCTACGGTGCCATCATAATTTATGGATGGTACACGCCATACGCACCAGGTAATAAGTCACCGTCTCCATCAAGTGCACAAGTTATCTACCTAGAATTTTTCTCATATTTTGAACATATATCTGAAGTATTCAAGAATATTGTTATTGTATTTTTGTTATTTATGTTAAAGCAAGTTTGTATTTAAATAATATCATAGCTTTCTTTTCCTTTTGTGCTATTTTGAAGAACTGCAGATCCCTAGAAGGGAGTAACTTCTTGTTCGTATCAATAACCAGTTTATACCCTTATCATATAATTTAAAAATATGTTCGAGCGATAAGGACAAGTAATAGATGAAATAAAAAGAGTTATACGAAGTGTTTGTGTGTGTATGAGTAAAGGAGAATGGGGTGAAGATAAAAAAAAGAAACAGACATAAATACACGGGGAGAGATATAGGGAGGAAACGAGATGAAGAAAAACACGACCAAAATCTGGTGTATATTAAATAAAATCCCCAGGTAAACAGGTGAATCTTGGCCATAACACGAGGAACCCCAACCCCTGTTGCCCTTTCCTAATTATTCTGCCTGTCTAAACCAATCAAAATCATGACTACTGATGCTATATGAGCGGTATAAAGAAACTTGAAAAGACGCTCTGCATAGAAATGCTGCGTATGGTAATAATCTATGACGTGAGATTCAAGGCCAGTTGATACAGAGTGATCCATAATGTTTGGTAGGTCATGAAAGTAAAGACAGGCTAAAACTATGAGAAACTTTTACTGGTGTTGTCTTCAGGGGCTTGGAGTTATTTAACATGGGCTGGAAAGCGTAGGATATGGATGTAGAAAAAGAACTGACAGAAACGGAGATACTGAGGGTATGGTGGCAGAGAGAGAGAAAGGGGGGGGGGAGAGGGGGTTGGCAGATAGACAGATGGAAGAGAGGTAAATGAAAAGAAGGAGAGAGAGAGGGAGAAAGAGAAAGATGGGAATGGTTGGAAAAGCCAGAATTTAAAGAAACTCAAAGGCACCTCGTCTTATGAGTCTATGACAAAGATGACCAATGTTGTAGAGGACTGACCTTAATGATTGCGTGGGTGGTCAGGGAGAAAGGAGCTTTTCACAGGTTCTGGCCTTGCCACCGACCATTAGTTGGACAAACCGCCGGACCTTGAAGGTCCCGCGCGATAGAGACTAAGGTGACTTGGTTTATTAGAGCAAAATTAGTGATAGAGAGGGACGAAAGTTGGATGTAGTATGTTTTTTTTTAGTTTGTACTTTGTCTCACAAGTTTTCAAAAGAACCTTAGCAACACAATTATATAACATGAAGGTGTGAAATGTTCTAACATTTTGTGTATGTGCGTTTGTCTGTGCAGGGGTGAATGGAGGTAATAGAGCGAAGGACTTGACAATGTCAGGGTGTGGCAGGAAAGGCAACTTTCAGTACCGCGTTGTTAAGAACTGACTTAGAACTTGGTGTTTGAAGGCACTCCAATCAAGTATAGGATGAAAGTTTTATTGCCGGGTGCTGATGGAGGTAACCATTAAATGTTAAAGTACCTTCCCACCACACTGAAAAACAGAGCAATAAATTATACACTTGTAAAAATGGTATTAATGTATCTATAAGGGTAGGTCCTGCCACATGCTGTTGGAATGTCTCGTTTTCCTTCGGCAGTAAGTATAGTATCATCTTTTTCTACGCAACTAAAACTGCAAGAGGGTGGCGTTGTAGGTAGCCTAAGCCGAAGTACCACACAAGAGGATTGTGAAGCCATTTCAATAAATAATAAATAATACTGTGTATAAGTTTATGTGGGTGTAAGTGACTTGGCTTTCTACTGGAGTTATACTTTTTTTTCGCTCAGTCATAACGCGGAGAGTTATGAGAGTATTCCTCATGTAAAACTAAAGTGACAGTTAAAGTTGGCTCCCGCTGATTTTTAGGTAGCTTATTACATATATGAATTGGGTTGATGCCGTGAAACCCTAATTTTTTATTAACTACTTGCAAAAAGGTTTTGTACTCGTTTACTTTAAACTAAAAAAATCAAACTTTATCATCATAAATAGATTACCATTGGTCTGAGTATAATTCTTGATTTTTTTTTAAGTCTAAAAGGAAATGTCATATCGGCGTCAGTTGAAACAGGGGACGAAGATAGACAGCCAGACAGATAGATAGATGAGACAATGAGACGTTATGGCAAATAAAAAGAGAGCGATAATTATGAAAGAAGAGAAGTAAGTGAATATCAGGGGCGGTCTGCCTCATCACAACAATAAACTGCCGGGATGAACACCGGATATTTTCCGCGGGAACAGGAAGTTAGCGAAATCAGAGCCTTTGTTTACAGAGTCTGGTATTTTTAAACTAAAATGATTATTGTCTAAAGTCTCATCCGTGCAACTTGATTGCTAGGCGCTGCATACCCCCGAGGAAAAGATAGGTGAGAACGAGCAAGAAACCGGGAAAGAAGGGGGGGGGGGGGTCCTCGGGGATTTTTGATGATTTAGTTTAACTTGTTTTACGAGTTATGAAAGTAGTTGTTTTAATTCTTATCTAACCTTTTATGGAAACGATTTGATGGAGAGGAGTTTTTTTAGTTATATATACAACATTACAGGATGGTGCCATAACGGGGAGCGAGGAAGTGAAGTATTACGTTTTGTTTTTGTTTTTTGTTTTTTTTTGTTTGTTTTTTTTGTCCAGCTTTATGTCTTCCACGTTCTCCTAAGATGCTCAAAGCAAAAGGAATACGGTACGCTTCCAGCTCTTGCATGAACTAAAAAATATTTGGTTGGTGACGTTGAATACTGTTATTCAGGTCTTGCAAACATCACATTACCAAGGGACAAGAGACTGATATTACGCGCCTCAACTCTTTCTGTGAAACAACGTAAAGGGTTCTAGAGCCAGTCTACAGAATGACAGTAAGGAACAGGGTGTGGTTTTACTTGATGATATACAACTAACATCCTGCTCTAGATACTCGAAGGTGCGACCCCCTGCAAGTGGAGAGAACGAGTTTCGAAAGAGGCATAGATAAATTTAGAGAGTGGGGGAGAAAGCAGTGAGAGAGAGAGATAGAGAGAGAGAGAGAGAGAAGTGAGCGACTTGAGGCAAAGAAAGGTGAAAATGGAGTCATGGACAGAGAAAATGGAGAAAGAGTGCGGAAGATTTAAATAAAGTTATGGTTGATAAAAATTTTCAAGGACGGAGAAATGTTGATTTATTGAATCTGAATTGGTTTTCAATAATAATTTAGAAGAAAATTGTACTACTGTCCAGTCAAGAACCCTTACAGGGTGCAGGGAAAATAGAGAGTACGGCGCTATTGTAAACGAGAGAGTTGAGGTAGAGGTAAGGAAACAGTAACGTGGATTTCCATTCGCACCTCTAATTAGAAAGAAAGTTAACCAGCTCGAGAGATCCGTAAATCTATAGTTGGAGAGATACTGAGAATGAGAGAAAAGAAGACAAAAAGAACATAGGCCGAGAAGATCACTATTAGAAAGACGACGAAAGAGGAATTGTTGCTGTTTTTATTTTGTCAAGATTATTATTTTCGTTGTTTTTATTGCTTCCCGTTAGCATAACAAACATCACAGTTTGAACATGCGTTTTATTTCTAAACACACTCGCTCTTTGTTTTAAAACAGAAAAAAAACGAAAACGTTCACACTCTACCTTAATGCACAATACCGGGTCTCTACTACTCTCTATATAAAGGGTTAAGCCCAGCGCTACCCTCCCAATTCTAGATCACCTTCTTTCACCATTTTACCTAAAGGAAATGCTTTTAAAACTAAGAGGCACTTTGCTCAGTGAATGTAAGGTTTAATGCAAGCCAGATGGCCCTAACATAAGCGAACATCAACCGGGGAACGAGGAGATTGCGGATATATGCACTTGCTCAGAGAAAGTGAATACAATAATAGCACAGGTTCAATGCCGCTGAGAAATAAATGATTTTCTGGATAGACTTAGGCTCAGTTTGAAAAAATAAAAAGATTACTGTTATCAGATGTGCGAGTTCCGTCTATTTTTAGTTGTTTTTCCCACAGCGCATAAACAAAGACCAAAAAGCTGAGTGCATGCTGGGTAGACCTTGATGTGAGTAAGTTTAACTACTTTCTATGTGTTTAGCTTTTTTTTGTTTCAAGAAATGGAATCAAAACCCTAATTTTTTACCCCTCGCCATTCTCTATATAAAGCTGTGAAGTTTACAAAATTAGTTTTTAAGGATAGCCGAAGCTTTTCTTTGACGAGACACGAAGCTGGGTCATCTTGTTCATTTCTTTTAGAAATCTGGCGTGGTCTTGATTTTCAAGTTTATGGCTCGCATAGGATGTCATAGGAAATGACAATTTGCTGTTTCATGTTAGCAATAAAGTTCAAGAAAACGCATGCGTTGGTGAATTGTTATTCCCACTCTCTAGCCATTTCTTTCTCCCATCCCCACCTCTCTCTCTCTCTCTCTCTCTCTCTCTGTGTCTCTCTCTTTCTCCCTCTCTCTTTCCCCACGTTTGCTTCGCACCGTACTCATTTTTGTCACCTATTATCAAAGGCATACGTACCAGAGTTACACATAACAAGTTCCTTGCTTAAGTTAAAAACCCCTTAATGAATCGACAACACCCACAACTTCTCGATAACCAGGCTGTTTGGACAATCAGTGGATCATGCAAACCAGTATCTATGTATATATCTGTGCGACCTGACTACTCCAACACGTAAGCTGATTTTACAAGAGCGTGTGAAGACCCCCCTCTTGTCCTAGTTCATAGCTCTCTGGAGGGTCCGTCTCCGCCCCCGGTCAGTAGAACTAAAGAGCATTACCATAACATCTCGGTGAGGTACACGCCGGCAGACACACCGGAAGACAAGATTTACTGTTACAGTTCATGCAGGCTTAGACTTGGGTCGAGATGATTTGTGAGGTCAACTGATTCTGAGTGACAAGGGTGATATCTCTGGCCTGATATACCGTTGTTAGAGCACTAATTATTTCTCCCCTTCACACACGCTTTTTGTCTCGGAACCTATTTTGTTCTCAACTAGTTTTCGTTTTGTTTTTGTTTTTCGTTTTATTTTGTCGTTTTGTTTACATGACTAGCTTCACACTATGCATAAGAATAGTTAAAAGAGGGATTTTCTGAAGGAGTGGAAGAATAGAAACTGATTATTACACTTTACAGGCAGACAGATACAAGATCATGCGGACATAAGAAAATCATAACTAGGTACAATGAAAAAAAAACAACCAACGCTTAAACAAGGAAAGAAGCAGGAACATCGTCTCTGATGATTTGCTATCCCGCATAGCTAAGTCACTAGATTACCCCGCCCAGTTACGGTCGCTGCTCATGGGGATAACTTGACAGCACCAACCAAGGAGATTTACTGAAGATAAAACAGAAGTTACATGATAACAAAGGGAGACTTATTCGAATTGACCTAGTTACAAAAGAATCACGTTATGTTTTCTTTTATATCACATCAATTTGAAAACTCTTCCACAGAGTGGACGTTTGTGATTCAACTGGGTTATCGGTTAATCTTGTTGGCTTTGCTTTATTTCGGAGACGTGTAATGAAAGGAAAAAAATTACAGGTCATCTTTTAATAAACTTATGAATCGTTCTGACAATCATAATAATTGTATAGTTACACATTATTCCATATTTTTGTTTGGGTAATGAAGGCAAAAGTTAGCGATTTCGGCCTATAATCTCAAAGCGCTACGCACATACTTGCAATAATAAAAGGGTGTCTCCATTTACTCCCTTCCTCTAGAAACTGGAAAGTTAGGACATCATAAAGTCTCCCTCAGTACCAAACAAACGGTATACGAGTTACAAAAACTTGCTAATTTGCTAACGACTTAACGACCTCCTCAAGGCTAACAGTAAGTCAATACTTGACCATGATTAGGTCGACTTGACCGGAAACTTGTGGAGGGACCAAAACTGGGATACCATGACTACTAACTAAGATAAATATAATAGTGTCACAGAGCCAGCCAAGTTAAGTTACTCTTGGTTAAGTAAACAATTATAATTTGAGCCTGCCGGACATTAAAGACATTCTTTGCTTCCACCACTGCGTGTTTGCCAGTAAGATCGTCCGGTTTATCCAGAAAACTGGTCAGTTGACCCAAGTTGACCTCTTAAAATCTTCACTGGTTCACCTAAAATGTGTACCAGCACTAGACCCTGGGATTCTTCTTATCAGAGAGAGGAATGAAGGAGCGATGAATGGAAAGACTAAAAGGAACAAATAGGTGGAAGACACGACAAAAGGGTTTGTGGGAGATATTATTATAAAATATGGAAGCCGAGGCGAGTACGAAAACGGCAGTAAGGAATAAAGTTGGGGGCAAAAGTAATGAAAAGAGGAGGATAAGGAAAGGAGAGGGGAGCTTTCGCTTTATGTTTGTGTGTTTTAAGGTCTCCTAAGTACCTAAATAACTGACCGCTTTAATCCACCTGATGTCATTAAATACAACTTAGCCCGCCCTGGTGTGTGGACCTTAGTGTCCAGTTTACCAACCAAACCAGGTGGGGTCGTTTGCTATTTGCCTCGATGTTTGCTTGCTAGACTGGGGGAGACCCAGCTGGTCCGAGGCCACACGGGGGCCTGGGGACATGACCTCACGCTGTGTATCATCTAAACACCTACCAGAGCCGAGATAACTTCAGTCTTCCCAAAGTTGTGTAATAGCAGCCCCTAAATTAGACGTGTACAACGTCAAAGATAACCAACGACAAACAGATAACCAACAACAGCACTTTAAAAATTTAGCAATTTCGGGATCGTTGGCTTATAAGTTAATTGTAGGCCTTAAAGCCTTTAAAATTTTTCGAATCCAAATATCTAACTAATCTTGTAATCTTGTGTTCAGTTGATTGAACTGTTTTCCATTTCATTGTTTCTATGGTATTTATCTTTGGTTAAACTGTCGCATAATAATAATAATAATGATAATAATAATAATAATAATAATAATAAGATCTCTGACATGATGATTCTTGATAAAGAATTCCCTCTTCAGACTTTCTTTCTAGTTTCTTCTTCTTACTTTCTTTCCAACAGCCCTACTTATCTGGCTGTCTTTGTACGAGCAGAAATTATGATATAAATTACATTTTATTATTTGTTGTCATTATTGCGTGAACCAAAATCAATACAACTTTTACAATAATTATTAAGGGTAAAAACTTGGGTCTCAACAAGCATTAATACAAATAATTGTTGCCCACATTCTTTCTCCAGTTTTCTTTCTACCTCCTTGGAATCCTCTAGCACTATCTCACAATTTGCTTCGTGCGCGTAATATCTCGTTGGTATCAAGAGAGATAATCTGAAGAGCTTGATTTATGAACTTCACTTGGTGCGTAATGTTCTTTACAGTCGGTCAGTAAGTAGGCCTTATAAATTATGACCTAGGGTAGCCTCCTTAACTAGCTCTGGCCTGGTCATTGTATCACTACCTTTTCCGCCTCTCCCCCAGGACTACGCGTTGATACTGTACGACTGTGTATCATTCTTGTGTTACAGCGTTGGACACCACACATCGACAGTATATCACTGACGTACGGACGGCATTGGGACATTTTATTTGATTCCTGTGAACCTGGGCTAGGGTTAAATTAAAGGGATTCCCGTTCAAGAGAGCGATGATGTGAGACTGTTGAAGGTGGGGGGTCGAGGGGGGTATATTGTTCCTTCCTGTTGAGGCCCGGCCGTGGTTGTGTCCGTTACATACACTTAAACCCTCGGCAAACACGAACACCTGGACCGTTGTTGACTGGCCGCTGTCCACCCTTGCCTGGCCTGGACCCGGGGTGGTACCGGACATAGGACACAGAGGACAGACACTACGGACATGACATTGTATTCACTGGGCAAATGACCCAAGGTCAGCCACCCACAGAGGGGGACAGTCTAGCCCGTGTCATCTGAGACCTGAGAGGTGAGAATTGTATGAAGTTTCCTTGGCTAGACTAGATTGCTCTTTCGCTCTTTATAATAATGTTAGTGGTGTGTCAGTTGAGTTTTTTTCAATAACTGAGTCCTAAGAGACAAAGAGAAAGAGGGAAAGACAGGCAGACAGACAGACACGCAGATAGAGAGCGGAGGTAGGGAAGGCTAGTTTCTTTCAACTTCAGGCCAACACAAAATGCGCGGCACAAATCTTCATGTCTGAAAAAAAGGAACTTATTATTCTTGTTATGAATATTTTTTTTAAACGTACGCCTACATTTCCATCTACCTCCATAAATGAAAATAAATAAAAAGCGTTTTACACGACTGATGTGCTATTTTTTTCAATTAAGGGACACATTTTGGAGAGTGTTCTCTCATTAAAATGCTGGTGTAATGGTTCTCCTGGGTACCTTGTTGACATTGCTTATGGTAATATGATGGTGGTTTATGTTGTATGTCGTCATTAAACTCTATCTAGCTGTGACTATCCATCGAGCAAACCTAGACGACGAGGAATTCCTACAGCTTCTCGACCCGTGAAATCGAGGGAAGGGGAAGGGTTGAGGCATGCGTCGCCAGCTGCGATTCGTGGAGAGTTTTCCTTTTCCGGGTCATTTGTCGCGGACTTCAGAAGCGGAAATCCAAAAGAGTTGGGGAGGAGAAATAGTGACGCAGACAGAAGAAAAAAAACCGATGTCAGTCTGCTGTCCCCTAAGTTGCTTAAAGCTGTTGATGATGAAGTTGGGGGAAAAACTGCTTCTCGACCTCTCCATGTTTTCCCTACACGCACTCTCTCACTTTTTCCTATACCTCAGCTGGAATGGGGAAAACCCCCTGGTGAGCACAGGCCATAAAACTCAGAAGCGCGTTAGTGCCCCCGAGTTCTGTAGCCCACGGTACTGAACACACCCCGGCCTCTGGCTAGCCGAACGTGATCGGCCATTTCCGCCCCAACAGAACCAGTTAGGGGAAAATAATTAATGGACATTATTGGGGACATAAACTTTCTCTGTAGTGTCAATAAATTATTAAGTTGGAGAAACATTCTAGATATGCCATAAATTTTTTTTATCTTTAATTTGGTTTTTTCCTTTATTAAGGTTATTGCAATACTATTAGATTTTCCCGCATGTTTAGACTATTAGAACAACTAGCTTTAGAAATGACTTGTATAGCAACAGGTGGGAATATGATGTGTAGATTTCGTGAGAAAAGTAAGAAAAAAATAAACATTCGCAACACAGAAGGGGTTGTGTGATAAGTTCGTAGTATCAAAACAAAAAAGAACGGACTGTGGACTAAATACTGAGAGGTCAAAATCCTGTGTTCAAAGTTTTCACCTAGTTTTTATTATATCACACAACCCCGTGTTCAAAGTTTTCCCCAGTTGAAGTTTTTACAGTTTGAAAAGTAATTTCACGAGCAACTACCATATTTAATTACAATTGAACGCAGAAGATGGTGGCTCTTGAGATGATTGAATCGCTTACTGTCTCTGAGTCACACTGTCAAGGCAGTAATCTAATTCTCTATTGTCTTGAGAGAAACCAAGACCAATCGAGTCTCAAGGCAATTTCATAGACTGAACTCGGGTTGCAAAGTGAAACGGACTGTTAAGGGAAAGTTCATCTGGGTTTTTTTTAAGAATGAACTGTCTAGTCTAGGAAGGATGCGCGAGTTCGTGCCGAAATACCTATGGAGATTAACGTCATGGAAAATGGTCGATGCAACCATACCTTACTAGAGCGACTATCAAGTTAATTTAGGCTTCTTTAACTTTCTTAAGATGCTTTTACGTGGGAAACTCTATTACAGCGAATACAAGAAATGAGATAAAAGTGACAAGGTACGGGGTGTTGACTTTACACCGTCGCCCATTTTCTCCGATTTGTCCCCCCTAAATGAGCAGGACAATGTAATGAGATGGCGGAGGCAGAGGAAGCAAGAGAGGACTAGAGAGACAGAAAGCCACGACCGACCGGGTCTACGGGTGTTCGGTGCACGGTCAATTTGCTCTCCTGAGACAGCAGAACAATGGGGTCTGTTCAGGCCATCTCGGAGATCTGGTTGCTGGTTGTGGAGTGTGAAGAGAAAGCCAATACAAGAGATGGACGGACGGGTCCTCGTGATTTCAATGGAAGAGAAAATTACCCGGGATAGTTCGTTGGTCAGCAGAAAGAAGAAAATGGTTGGATCGACAAACAAGAGACAAGTAAGAAGAATGAAGTTTGGAGATAGGCGAAGTAGAGAGAAGAAAGAAACATAGAGACCAGAAGAGTTGTTACAGAGAGAGAAAAAATAGGGCGAGAAAGAGAAAGAAAGAACGGGCGAAAATAAAACAAAAACAAAACAGATGGAATTTCAAAAAAGAGCAAAATTCAAGAGAAACAGAGACAGACAGTCATAGACAATATACACGTTTTTAAAAAGCAGATAGAAAGTGACAGGACAGACAGACTCAGAACAAAATAGATTTGAATGATCCCAACACCATAAACCAGAAAGGCCCCTAACCTACAGAGTCAGCAAACACCTAAAATACTACAAATTCTGTTCAGCCACAAACTAGAGAAATGCACAGCAAGAACTAAGAAGAATGCAGAAAAGGGCAAACTTCCATATCCCTAACCACATAACAACCACTTGGTTTTAAACGCCGCGACAATTAAAGAGGAATGTTCCAAATGTCCCAGCCAATTGACTTTAACAGTTCAAGCTTAGTATGTAGATCTTTGTCGTCCCTAGTTAAGGAACGCTGAGACAGTGGCTTACTTGACTAGACTGTTATTATAGTAGGAACAGTTACAGCTGCTGTCAGCTGGTGCTGGAGCCGGTACACTATCGCTATCAGGTCATGCTGTAGGCCAGGTCTTGGACACAACGGGGTCACGTTGGAATTAAAAGTTCAGAGGACATTTTGTAACTAGATCTCCAGTGATTACCTTAGTACTGCACTTTTAAAAACTCGAAAGATATTGAAACAGACTTAAAGCTCTAGGTAGACGGTAATGTAAGTGTAAAATGCAGCTGGCAGCTTGAGGCGTTGTTGAATGCCTTCCGTTGGAAACTATTAAATGTTTAATTAAAGTATTTATTTCACCACGCTTTAGTCACAGAGCTTTCAGTTTGCATATTTATGTTTCTATTTGGCACTTTTCACCGAAATCCCATGTCCACATTTCTTTCCCTCCGGCACTGCATACGTGTGAGTATTCAACAGACTCTAGATCCAGGTCTATAGCTATTCAATGATTCACCGGATGTCTTCAATCGAGTGTTTGTCTAGAGTCAGGTTTTCAATGGAGCCTGGTCAGGTCTCATGTATCAGACTGATGACCTACATTTAGTCCCAGGTCTGACAGGTTTAATTAGACACTGATCTTGGCAAGCAGCGGCGTCTTTCAAGCCCATCTCGGGACCTGGCTGGTATCTTTGACTCTCTCACCAATAGCTCTACTTGGCTTCCTCCTTTATCCTGAGATGCTCGCTAAGCTAGTTATGCTAAGTATCTAACTCCGTACAGCCAAAGAGGGCGCCTGATTCCTTGGTAGAGAAGCTAAACGTGACTCTACAACTAATTTTCCTTGACATAGCGGTAAACACACCTTACGCTTTTCGAGGATATTTGGAAATAAACATTGCTTCAACATAACTCTACAGGCTCATCATCAATATCATCATAGAAAACGACTTGCTTCTCTTATACTTTTATTGTTTTTGCCTCCTGATGCGTCGCATCTTTCAAAGGTTGCTAGAGTTCAAACGAGTGTTTAGGTCATAATTTAATGCACTGTACTGTCTGTATTATACTTTGTAGGTGTTACAGGTGCAATGAGTGCGCTGTTTGTCCTTTATGGGGCCCTATGTGTACGGGTCTCGCCTTGTAGGCTAGTGTATCTAAATCTTTCAATAAAAAGTTTCTGTTGTTCTATTTGATATCCCTTTCACTTCAGGCCCATACTCATCGCGATTACCTGCTTTGTCCGATCATACCTCTCTCTCTCTCTCTCTCTCTCTCTCGCTCTCTCTCTCTCTCTCTCTCTCTCTCTCTTTTTCAAGACAGCGTTCCACCTCATTTCCATCACCGTCGCTTTTTAGTCACCTTGCACTCGATTATTTCCCGATTATTTCCCTTCTTCTCTTCTTTTCTCCCTCTCTTACATCCTCCCCTTTTCCATCTTGACTCTCTTTACGTTCCTTCCTATTTTCAACATATATACAAAATGCTGCTTGTCATTAGCATAAATCTTCCTTTTAATTAAAGGGCTGGATCACGCTGATACGGTTTTAATGCCACTACTGCCCACTGGTCAAAAGGCGAAACAGTTAGAACTTAGACCAGCATCATGGCTCAAGCAATGAGAAATCAGCTGCTGTACTAAAATTTTGAGTACCAACCTACCCCCCCCCCCTCCATGGAGAATCAGTCCACTTAGTATGATCACCTAATATTCCCTCATTTCAATCTGAGAGTAAAGATACTAAAGACGATAGAGGGGCTTATACGAGGGGTAGACGAGTAGGAGGGGAATTGCCCAAACAGTGATCCGAGGCAATTATTATAAATGCACCTGCTCTTCAAATGCTATTTGGTTCGGCCTCTTTGCGTGTGCTTATGTGTGTGTGTTTTATTATTGTTTTTTTTTTTTGTTGTAAACTACGATACAAAACAACTAGGGTCAATATTCTCTAGGCTTAAATATTTCGTTTTCAATTTCCATTGAAATGATAATACACATCCTATGTGGATTGTGGAAATGTGTGTGTTGGACTGGAGATGAGACGTAAAATGGATTGTAGGGAAATTAGAGACAATGGGTACAGCTCGCTCATTTTTTCCGCAATGTATGTCTGTCTGCTTGGATCACTCTTATTCTCTGTACACTGTTAATTAATTTCTCTTCCTCTCGCGTTATTTCTTTGTCTTGTCTTCCTTTCTCCCCCTGTCTCCCAACCTCCTTCCTCTTCTACCCACTCTACCCGTGACAAAAAATGTACACAGACCTCCCCCGGTAGAGCGTGTATCTTTTCACCAAATTCCTCCTCTCCAGGCTCTAGCATGCGTGCTAATCCCCCTCTCGACGGAGAGAGACCACAAAAAACACACACGACCGTCTTGTGTTTTGTACACCCTCCCACTTTTTCTTCCATATCATCCCTACCCTTCCTACCCACTTTTTTTTCTGCGGTTGTCCACCTCATACTAATCCAAACAAGCTCTTGACCGCTGCTTGAAGACCACTCGGCGTAACTGGCCAACAACAAGCGACTAGAGGAGATGACAGGCAATGGGACTGGAGAAACGGCAACTCCGAAGTGGGCTAAGCACTGGATACAATAGCCGCTGGCTAAATGTTTTTTGTTGCAATTAGGATAAGGGTTAACGGGCTGGAGTTATGTTATGGAGGGCTTTAATCTGCCTCGGTCCGAACTGGTTTATGAGGCGGCGGAGAAAGAGTTGGAGGGGGTTTTTGTACTTGTAAATTAAGACAAAAAGAGAGCGAATACTTGTTAGTGCTATGTTTTGTTAGATAAACAAAACTGTGGCAAGACATGGAAATGGAGGATTAACCTCGGAAAGGAGAGACTAGGCGGATTGAAAGAAAGAGAGGGAAAGAAAGAAATACATGAATATAACTGAGGTAAAAAGATATTTAGAGAAGTAGTGCGAGAGAAGGAAAAGACGAATCAAGACAGAAAGACAGAGACGTCCAGAAAGTGAGATAGGGAGAGAAAACTCGTACGAAATTGAATTGAAGGGAAAAGGTTAATACAAAAAGAAAATGCTTGAGTAATCTAGTAAGATTAATCGAACATCTGCAACTTGTAACTATAGTCGAGCGCAAACGTTTAAACATTTTACATTTTTTGAGGCACCAAGTTGTTGACATTTTAAAAAAAAGTTGCCACTTGCTCTCTTTCGCCAACTGACATAAAAGGTCAAAGCCTCACTTCACCCCTTTTAAACTGGCATGGTGTATACCGCCCGGAATGTCTTTATGTAAACTCGTTTACATTCAAACCGATTACCTACGCTTATTTGTTTCTGCCAAGAGTTAATGGTGTGTTAACTTTGCCCGTGTACGTAATGTACAGGGTCCACGTGAACATAAAGTAAACCGGACGGTTTTAGAGTGACCAGTGTAGGTCTACTAGTTTAGTCATGGTTGATGGAACTATCAGGGTCAATTAGTTTGATTGCTTGTCTGGCTTAGGGTGAGGTCACCCAGGAAGGAATGATGACTATAACCTAGCCAAAAAACAACCGCTCCTTGATTCCTTCACAATGCACTATATATATATACGTTTTGTTCATCTGTCCACCCAATAAATGAAAATATTATGACTGTGTACATCATGTGAATATGATCGTTCGAATCGACGGTATTCGCCCCTCTCTCAAGTAGCCTACGTCCTGAGATCCACCCTCAAGCTGTTTTTCTCTCTCTTAT
>BMAT01012050.1:691494-705827 GCA_019649035.1 Elysia marginata | reverse complement strand
AGATCGGAGTGAGAGAGACAAGTGGTGGCAGAGGGAGAGATCTATGAACCAAAAAAAATCAGAAGCCATAACGGTCACTTTGGTTTTCATAGCAACAGAAGAAGCAGAACCATGGACTCCGAGATAAAGCAGAGCTCTGGACCCAGAGATTTAGAAACTATATTTATAGTAACTGTAGTGTGTTTACAAAACCTTTCATGCTAATGTTGTAAGAACCCGCTATCCCTTTCAATTTAGTTAACAGTGTAAACTACCTTCACACTCTATAAATACTAACTGTCAAAACTTAATATGCAATTTCATTTTTCGTAATCTGGATCTGCAGCAGATAACAGTTTTCCAGTTTGCAGCCCCTCCCCTCTATCCACTCTTCCTGTCTGTCTGTCTCTACTGCTTTTTCCATCTCTCTCTCCCTCTCTCTCTCTCTCTCTCTCTCTCTCTCTCTCTCTCTCTCATAGACACTCCAGTCGTTATTCCCTCGCCCTCTGGGATATTTGCTATCTTTGCTACAACACCCATGTCAGCCTTTGAACCACCCACTCTCTTTCTCTGTGACCGCTCATCTACGCTTCATTTGGTTTGTTTGGTGTGCACTCCATGGTCCCTTAATCATTAGGAAATCCTGATGTCATACAACGCACGACTACTTTATAATGTACTGAGTTTCTAACCTAGTATAAAGACACCCGAGAGAAAGAGAGAGACAGAAAAGAGAGAGAGAGAGAATGAGATAATGAGAGAGAGAATGAGAGAGCTTTTCAAGTTGGTCTCCCAGAGTTGATCAGCGGAACACGTTTTTGATCATTCTCTGATGACTGCATATCTGGGATTCTCATCAACCTGTAAGGCCAGGCCAGGCTTATCTCTATCCCTATCCTCCACATCTATCTAAACCATGTCTCCATGACAAAGTTTCGAAACTCTATATCGTTAGGCAGTTCGAAACAGATTGAAAAAAGAACAGATCATAAACTATACTTAAGAGTTTTTGTTAAAAAATAAAATTTTCATGTAATTTTTATTGAAATTAACCAGAAATGAGAGAGACCGGGCAAAGATATTGAAAACAGGCGTTATAAAAAATATTGATTTTCTGCCTTTAACACTTCTCTACGAAGAATATGTTCAAATCGCGTTTGTTTTATTACACAACTAATTAAATCGCTCACCTTATTTCTTTTTCAACCTATTCTCGACGCCTACCTTTGCAATGTTTAGAAACCTATGACCCTTATCAAGAATGAGTACCTAGCCCAGGGCTATTGCATGTTATAACCGTACTCACCGGCGCATCCCAGCATTATGCATACCTCTACTCACACACAAACAACAGCTCCTGCCCGCCTTCAAAGCCCAAAGCCCTGGAGAGGGTGAGACCAGTGCACGCTCTAATTAGACATCCCGGCCACGCGCGGCCCAGGTTCAAAGCGGGAGATTCGCACGATTTATGGTCGCATTACCGTGGCATAACCTGCGCCCTTCGCTGGTCTGGACTCGTGGCAACAAAAAATACCTTGACAGTAGTAGTTCAGCTTCGTAAGGTCTTAGGTCTGGTACTCATAGTTTTATGCAGCAGGCGTTTGTGTGAGCTGGAAGTGGAGGTCTGCTTAAGACACTCACACAAGCCCCGCTAGTCCATCCAATACATTGCATGCTTGCATGTGGAGAACTGGAGCGAACAAGAAAAACACACAACAGGGAACTTCACAAGATGGACAAGTAAACACAAAACTGACTGGCCAGGTGATGGAAAAACTACACAAAGCACGTTGCGCGTGTAATACGAAAGATAATTATTTAGCTGAAGATGAAGTAAAAAGGGGGGGAGGGTAAACAAATCTTCATTTCAGATAATAAAAAAAATGTTTTATTACAATTAATGCATAGTTTATAATCTTTGTGGAGAAGGAACATAAAACAACAAAGACACAAAACCAGGTAAGATAATAGAACCTTCTGAAAATTTTTGAGAGAAGTGAAAGTTACGGTGTGGGGGTAGATCACGATTTCATCTGTCTGCAAAAGCAACGTGCGTATGCACACACACACATACAAACAGCACGGTATTAGCAAGGATATGACTCAACCTCCTCTCTGTACACAACGCGTGAAAGACACCCAGGTCACAGCTATCGGCCAAGTACATGATTATTCTACAGAGTATGCAGTGCTAAGTCCTTATCGACCCGGTGATGACGACAGAAGAAAGGATTAGGATTCATGGGGTATGCATGTTCTTCGACATGCTGGGGAGATTTATCCACATGATGCTGGACCCTACTGTGAAGCCTAACACAGTGGCGCAAAAGTCAGGATAACCTGCACACTTTTTCGCCGAATAGGTTGGTTTTGGAAATTTGAATACTGACTTCATCATTCAAGGACATTCCAGAGGGTCCACCAAACCCTAAAATTAAAAAAAAATTAATAGGCCTCCAGACTATAAATATCCAGAGTCAATTGCTCAAAAGACATTGATCCTTGTTTACTACAACGAGCGTGTTCTCGGTAAAGTTCCGTGACCCTTCTTGCCGCTGAAAGATCCTCGGGAAGTTCCTGAAAATGGCAAACCTTGGTATTCTCTGTGCCGCGTTGTGGCGTGGCGTGAAGGTTCAACTCACCAGGGGACAAATTATTTTGTCTGTTGATGACGCGACTTGTATTCAAATGGGAACCTAAAGCTAAGCAGTTGCCTTTTGTTTGGGGTTCTGTATGCTGGGTACATTGACTTGTGTTGCGTGGCTTATTTCATTTGCTTGCAAGAATGTCTTTGATATTTCTAGCTCTGTTCATATCAACGCCCTGTAAATCAACACCTGCAGTTACAATAAAGACCCCAGCTACTCTGGGAATTTTCGTGTTGCTTTAATGATCAGTGCAGACGTAGGGTAGTGACAACAACTTTGTGTTTCTATACTATTCTAAGATTTTCCATACATGTTTTGTATTATTGTTCACGCCACATTAGGTTATTATCTCAAACAGACAAGTGTGAACTGCGGCAGAAATGCAGCTGAATGGCTTTGCAGCCATTTGCATGTCAAAGGATGCGGCAACTTTTTCATTGTTACACACAAAAACTTAATTGTAGGACCAGTTCCGTTTTTCCTCTTAATTCCATTTTCGATTTATTTTTCAAGCGAGGTTTATACAAATGTGGCTTTGAAGATGATCTGAGCTGCACCCATTAGTGTTCTATCCAAATCATTTTAAATAATAAAAGTTCTAAACTGACTTAGATTTAACCTACTGTGTAGTCATTTCTTGAATTTGTCGATTATTTGTCTACAATCTATGTTTCCATTCTCTTGGGTGTACATGTATTTTTTTTACCTCTTGGAAACCATCGGGTTATTTATATTTGCAGCAGTTGTAAATGCAGTGACCGCTGCAGCTTTGTTGTTGTTATCGTTGTTAACAATCTTATGGCGGAAAACCAATAACCTTTTAAATGATGTGCAAAAAAAAAAACTATTGGCTCTGCTTGTTCTGTTACACTGTCTTTAAGTACAAGTATTGAAGCTCCTCGGATGAAAAGGTTACAAAGAGCAACTTACAAGGGGGAGACAACAGGCAGCGCGGGTTTGACTGGGGCTATGCTGAGATTGTCGTTCCTTGCCCTCGCGTCTCCATTGAGAGTTTCACAGACAAGAGACAAGTGGCTACCTCACATTCTCGGCATATTGAAACAAGACGGCACGCCAAATAGAAAAGGCCAACTTTCGCTCAGTTTGCTTTGGCATTTCTCCTTTCTACCGTCTCTGTTTTGACGACACTCCACCTTTGCCGACCCCGCCCGTCTGAAAAGTGTTTTTATTCTATTTGTTAGCAAATTACATTATATCTTTTATCTTTGTCTCATGCTCCTTTTTTTCTCTTTCTCTAACCCCCCCCCCTTCTGCTGTTTTCAAGAACGTAATTTGCTTTAATAAACCATTTATTACAGACTGTCACAGTGCTAAAGATAAAAGCGATATAGGATACACTCTGTTGTTTTAGTTTATTACCAAAGATATGTTTAAATTCAAATTTCAAGTAGGCTACATAATGACTGTCTTTACTGGTAAGGATAATAAAAAAAAATCATAAATTTAATCGTTTGCACCGAATGAGCGTCCCTACCCCTTCAACATTTAAACAACATGATTAAAAAAAACTCAGTAATGGAAAATGGCATGCTAAATTACATTCCCTCTAATTCAACAACCCCGCGAGTCTTCTGTCACTTCCGGTCTAAATCTCACATTCTGAAAACACAACACTAGAGTTTCATGCCCCTATGAAGCTCCGTTATCGAGAACCATCAGAAAACAAATCACCACAGGACACCAGCAATCCAGAGTGTAATGCTGTTTAGATTCTGCCTTATGATAACATCAGACAAAAGATACGGGGTTAGCTGCCACTAATGGGTAATTAATACACAATTAAAACAATATGAACCAGCGGAGATCTGAACGTTGCTCAAGGTCTATACAACGCCTGTGTGCATTATGTATTTTGTTCACCGAGAATTTTGTTTTCCATTGTGAGGGTGAAGTTTTCTGTAAGCAATGCCTTGTCACGAGTCGAACAAAGGATTGGCTAACATAAAATTGAATGGTATTTGCATTGCAAGACTAATATCTTTTTTTTCTACTTTGCTACGAACGCCTCCTTTAAATAATTTCATATTTTAAACTCATTTCTTTTACGACTTTCTTGCAATCTCTCTCTCAAGCAAAAACTGTACCCACGAATTTGACGAATCAAATTAAATTCTGTTTTCCCAACTAAGAAGAGAGATGCCTGCGCCTACTGTGTCCATCAAAGACTTAAACGTTGAAAACTAGAGCCAGAAAAAAAAACCCACATAAACTTGGATAGACAGACGGAGCTAGGAGAGCTAAGCTTATTGGAGACAGTTTGAAAACTGGGAACAGCGACCCCGTCTTTCTCTCGGTAACGGAACTAATCAGTTTTAATTCCCGGTCGTACACGCAGCAAACCTGGCCGCTATGAATCACCGCAACCCGATTGATTCCTCCATAGAATGTGTGTGTGGGGGGGGGGTTGAAAATTTCCTGAAGGGGAGGTGAGAAGACAGAGTAGAAAAGCCATGGATAAAAATTATATGATAGAGAAATAAGTTAAAATGATGAAACAATTTAAAGGAGGCGTTTTCTGGAGAAACTCGATAAATAAAATATCGTTTTTTCTTTTTTACCAAACAACGAGGACTAAAGAGAGGAACCTGCCCACGAAGGCAGATGGAAAGAATTTGTAGAAGAAACGACTACTGGTACAAAGGACCTCACACAACAGGACATTTCGTGAAAAAAAAGGGGGGGGGAATGGCTGGGAACGGTAACATAGGACAAGGCTAGTAATCAAGGCCTCCTTCCAGATAATGTGCTAATTTCTCTAAATGGACAGTGAGCAGATGAGCTGGCTGGATGAGGGGGTAGTTTTGTCACTGGTTGAGTACTGAGGAACTGAGTAACTTATGCGATTGAGATTAAAAAATACTGGCCGGGCATTTTGGTTGAGGAACTCTGTGCGGAAAATAAGAGAGGGGGCAATTGTTAAAGGAGGTTGGGGAGAGGTAAATCTAGAAGAGGGCAGTGGGAAGGAAGGAATGAGTGATGGTAAAAAGAAAGGAGAAGATTTGAGAGAAGAAAAGAAAAATAAGTAAAAGATGACAAAAAGTCTGTGTGACTTAGTGTGTGTGTGTGGTGGGGGAGGGGTTAAATAAAGAAATGAGTAAAGAAGGACCCAGGACGGTTAGCGGAGTCGTGGTAATAAAAGAAGAAGATTGAGAGGGGAAGAAAAAAATGAAATCATTGAGTAAAGAAAAATTAAATTTGAAGGTCTTAAAAATTAGTACCTAAGGTTATAAGAATGCCCAAGACATGCAACAAAGAACATACAAACGAGAGCAAGAAAGTGAAAATATATATTTACAGAAAACAAAATATCATAAAATATTAAGCTTTTAAAAAATAGGAAGGTAAAGAAATTCAGTCAGCACTTCAAGGCAGCAGACATACAGAAACAATGAAACTAGAAAAGGGAGCGCGCAATAAGGAAATTCACAATCATGACAATGTGAACTGAAGAAAAGAAGCCATGGAACTGAAATCATGTCTTGCTAACCCTCTTCTGAAACGCGAGCTGTTAAAAAAAAATAGATGAGAAAAACGTGGAAAGAGCGAGCGTAAGAGAATAAAAGAGAGAGAAGGCGAGAGAGTGAGAGAGAGCCAAAGAATGAGAAGAGAAGAAAAGTAAAAAAAAAGGTAATTTTTTTGTGTCCTCCTTGTTCTCGCTCGTCATTCAAAAGGGCAGATAATTGCAGGGCTTCGTTTGATGCATTTCTGCTACTGTCCCTTTCTTGCTTTTTTTCTCTTGGGCTACAATGGAAGAGTTTCTTATGAAAACGAGTCTATCAGTGGAACATTTTCTTTTACACAGCAGTCTGTTCTCTCGCTTTGATGTTTTTTTCTGGTCCTAGTTCTAAATTAGTATTATTTTTCACGCTGACGCCCAAAGCCTAGCACTTGATCATCCCTCTCCTCCCTACTAAACTGTTTCAGGAGGGTCAATAAGAACTCACAACTATTTGTCAATTTTTAAGACAGGGTAAATAAGAACTCACAACTGTTTGTCAACTTCTTAAGACTAAGAATAAACACTAACAGGGATATAAATTGCTGGCTTTTTATGTGCATGAGTGTTGAAAGAGTATGCGAAAAATGTCACGTGAACGAGGGTTTTCCGGCTGCGTATCGCGACCGTGTATGTATCTTATTGGTGATTGTACTTGATAATTTTACTTGGTGATTGAATGTTGTTGTATATTGATGAATTGGCGTCTGGACTAATAAATCTTTTGAATGGAATTGAATTTTATAATAGTAACGTGCCCATGGACGTGTTCAATGAAATTGGGATGAGCGCATGGTAACGAGGTAACAAATTGAAATTGGGAGAGATAAAAATATGTAGAATTTGGCAAGAAATATTTCCTTTTAAGTTAAATAGATAAAGCCATCCTTAAAAAACAGTTGCGACCTGCTCCAATCACAAGATGTTTAAAAATGGCAAAAGGCTAAGCTGAATACGCTTTTTACCAGTGAGGCGGCAAAAAAAACAACTAATTTTTTATTTAAATACGCTCAGGGAAAAGAGAGAGAGTAAAAAAAGGAACAAATCATTAGAAGGCCATAACAAGAAAATCATTGCATAAAATTGATGGGTTATGTCGAGATCCATAGGGAATGTCATTTGGGTTTTCTAATGTGCGCAAAGCTTGGTTTAGACATACGTCTTTGTCACAGACCAGGTCTGTCTGGTGCAGGCTGAATGCCGGACAAAGCGTAGAGAGAGAGAGAGAGGGGGGAGAGAGAGACAGATAGACAGAGAGAGAGAGAGACTGAGAGGAAGAGGAGAGACAGAGAGGGGAGAGAGACAGACAGACAAAGACAGAGAGAGGGGGGAAAGAGAGAGGGAGAGAGAGATAGAGAGAGACAAAACCGAGCGGGTAATATTATTGAAAAATCTCATTATCCCGACACGCATAAAACACAGTCATAAAATTTTGATGCGTAGAAGAAGCAGCGGGTTTAGGGCGATAAATAATACAGGGGACGGCTCAAGTTTCTAGATATTTCCGCCTGTCTTTTCTCTGTCCCATCTTCCCTTTTCGTCTTATTTCTCCACATCAATCTCTCCAATTAACTATATTCCATAGCTATCTATCTCTTTTTCATCTTTAAAAATGCGTGCGAGAAAGAAAGATGTAATAGAAATGCGACAGAAAAATAAATGATATACGTATGCACATTAAGTGGTGAACTAAATACGAAAACGTAGAAAGACACATAGATAAAATAGCCTTCTAAGTTTCTATGTATGAAGAATATAAAAAAGACTGGAAATGGAATACTGTGGTAGGCAGATCTGGTTATGTTAAATAAATTAAAGAGAAAAAATATAAAACATAAAGGCAAGTTAAAATGGGAAGAGAAGCCCGAGTCCCTAGAGCGTTTGGGTTATGAACTCCGCACAGCAGACAAATCTACTTCATCATAACAAAAATGAGATTGTCAGAGAAGTTATAGCCTGGGAGAGATGGGTGACGGGAAAACTGCTCGTCTGGAACAGAATGATGCCTTCCTGGAAGGGACGAAGAGGGCGGCTAAGAACGAGAGAGACGAAATAAAGGGGAAAGAGAAAAGTGGGAGAGAGAGAGAGAGAGAGAAAGAGAGAGAGAGGAGCCCAACATAGAAATAGTTAGAGAGAGAGAGTAAAAAAAAAGAAAGGTAAAGAAGAGAGAGAGATACAGATAGACAGACAGACAGACAGAGGCAGAGACAGAAACAGAAACAGACAGAGACAGACAGATAGTCACACAGAGAAGATTGAAGGATGAAAACTGAATCAGTAAAAGACACAGACAAGAAGGGACAGAGAGACACTACTTGTAGACAGACAAACAGAAACAGAAAGTCGGACAAAGAGGGAGACAACTTCTAAACGATGTCCAAGAATGAGACATAAATAAAACAATGCCCTCACTCTTATGTGAGTAGGGGTTAATTTTTAGGAGTTGAACTTAGAGAAGTACAAAAAAACGTTAACACTGAGGAGAAAATTGTGGCTAGTCACAAGACAAGATAAGCCTGAGAACGATCGTTAAAAATAGATGCGGATGGATTTGATTAGATCTATATGAATATTTAAAAGTTTAAAAAATTACCTATTGCGCATGGTTGCGTACATAATTTTATTTTACATCAAAACTCAAGTACATGAAATGAGAGCGAGCAGGGTACTGTTGCGTTTCTCCACAAGAAAACAGGGTTCGGTGCGCAGAGAAAATAATTACTGTCATCTTTTTAACTGGAGGAATAAGGTATTGTGGGATCGTGAGAGATAAAAAAAAAAAAAGAAAAGAAGAGCGTGTGAAATAAGCGACAGAAAGACGAAAACAAGAATAGATAGGAGTATGGATTTGAAGAAAGAGAAAGGCAAGAAGGTCGCGTGGAATGAAAAAAATATTAAAAATTGATAATCAGACGACGAACGCGTAGAATGAGTGAGAGATAAAAGAAAGAAAGGGGAGAAAGACGTGCGGGTTTCACCGAGGGAAAGACTAGATGGTAGAGGTTGGGTAGAGTGTGGATGTATCGTCTCCACATGTGGTAACGGAAGTCTCGGATGGTATTACAGGATGGAAAGTCAACATTGACAGAGAGGGAGTGGAAGTCAGAAGGTTAGAGTTACGACCCGTGACAGATTACTCTGGAAGTCAATCTACTGTCGCTGCAGGCGGAGAAGGTCATCAAGACAAAGACAGACAAATAGGCAGACAGGAAAACAGACTGACTGGCAGACAGGTAGGCAGAGAGGCAGCCAGACAGAGAGAGAAAAAAAGAAAAGTTGTTGTTTATATATAATGTTGTGGATTTAGTAACACAAACATGGTTGTGTTCCATTCAAAACACAAAACGTCATAACAGACTTAAATTCTAGCTATGAAAAACCCAACAGTAACATTGTAAAATCAGTGAGGAAGAAAAAGAGAGCGAGGGGGTGAGGGGATAGGGAAGGTAGAAATAAGTACCTTGTACTAGCAATGTATTCACACTTTGGATGATTTTATCAATTGCACTTGTACAAGTATTTAACATGCAAGGACACAAAATAATGACACCCCCCTCCCCCCTAAAAATTAAATTACGTCTAGCGTGTTCATGTTCTAGGAAGTTTTGGTTTTACTGTCTACCATTTTTTAAAGGCACAGTCTCAAAAACAGTCTTGCAACACAAAGGTGAGTAGTACTTGTGTATTCTATTGGGTGGGTGTGCATTGCGTGAGTGACGACATAGCAGGCCAGAGACTTGACGGATCGGGACAGAGTTAGACCCGAAACCTGGTGAGTGAGGGTGTGGGTATGGAGGGGGGGGTGTCTCCGATCTGACAGGCTTGATGGAGAGCAAACCAATGGGCACGGGAAAGAGAGAAATAGGGAGAGTGAGAAAGAACGAGAAAGAGGGAGAGAGAGGGGTGACAGACAGGAGGAACGGGGAGAAGGGGGGTAGCTGATATTTTCGTAAGGAATTGTTGTTTTTTTTCAATTTAGAGTTTTTATAAATGAATTACCTCGCAATCTGAAAGAAGCATTAGAATTGATATAAATATAGGTTGTTTTTTTTAAGAGCGCAATTTTTAAAACCAACCAAAGCCTATATCTAAAACCTCTGAGAAATACACACATGTAAACAATTAAAGTGAAAGAGTTGAGAGCAGGAAACGGATTTGTGACGCCGGACCAATGAGTTCTAAAAAGCAAAGAAAAAAAATTCTGAAGGTAGAAACGGATTAGCATCATAAATCTTCTTGTGATTCATCATTATTAAGGGTCTTCAAGAGAGCGCTTTTGTATTGAAAGTGCACGCGCGGCAAACATATAAAAGCAATTTCGAACACAAAGGCTTTTAAAATTCTGAAAAACATTTGAAAAAGAGAAAAACTTCGAGAGAAGTCCAATAGAAAGGACGACAAGCCCAAAATAAAAAAAAGAAACTTAAAGGAACTTGCAATTGTGATTTATTGTCCTAGGCTTTTACCAGTTACAGACTAAGACAGACCAAAGTTTATATTTCGTTTGATCTAACAACCAGCGCTACATATCAAAAGACGTGCTAATCCATCATCCAAAGCGCTAACCGTATGAGAATATAATAAACATTTTCCTGTCCACTGCTAGAGTACAGGCTTATAGAGCTGGGATCGAGAGTAAGAAGGGTATATCATGGCTGCGGTTGATGATCTCTCGGAAATTAGCTGCTGCGGAACACTTGATTGGATATTGTAGGTAGTGGTGACGGTGGTGGTGTTGTTAAGTGTGCATGTTTGTGTTTGCGTCGCTCAATGGTCATATCAGTGGTGTCGAGGACATTCATAATATAGGAGGAGAGATTGGAGAGGAGCAGCAACGCACATGCATCATCATTAGCTGCAGAGACGGCTTACATCAGCCTTTGAAGCTCCGTGTGAACACCACTTACTCACGCAATGCATAACCATATCCATGCACATTGTCATGTGTCCTTGTCTGTCAGCCTCTCTCTCTCCTCCTCTCTCCATCAGCCTCTCTCTGTCAGCTCTTCTCTCTCTCTTTCTGACTCTACATATATCTATTGATCTCTTCAATCGCATTACACCAGCCAAAAAACAAATCCCCAAACTCCCCAATCGTGCCTGCCCATAATAACAATTCCATGCACAGAACATCTCCAGAAAAATCCCCTTGACAACAACCAAAACCAACTTTGGAGACCCAAAATTCCACACTTAGACCTCCAAGCCTTCTATACGTCCAGGCCTCGACCGGAAGTCAATATGAGCTGACACTGGAGACCAAAAACCTGAATCATGCTGACTCCATGGACCAACGACTTAAGAATTGTTCTCTTTCCTCGCCACACTCTCCTGATATTTTCGTTCGGCTTTTACATCCCCTAAGTCTTTTTTACAATACGCGAGACTTATACGGCATCTCCGCATCTCTGGCCAATCGGCGCTTCTTATTACGGCATTCCAGGGCAATACAAGGCAGGGCAATCCGCCCTCAGACCCCAATAATCCCTGATCATATCATCAATACAGTATTAGGCTTAAGGACAGGCCAATATTCTCTACAGCTCTTCACCAAACCCTATTAAGGGCCGGCCTATAATAGCGCCAACAACGCGGATTCTTGGCGGATAATTGGTCGCCGTGCTGAGTGTGTGTGTGTGTGGGGGGGGGGGTATGCAGAGACTGTGTTTCCATTTTATATATAAATTGCCGTTTAGTACTATTCGTTTTCCCTTGAGAACATCAACAAAAAAAACAACAATGAAGATGAAATGAAAAAAAAACAATTTTGAACACTTATTAGAATTAAATTTAAAGCAACACAAAACAACAACGTCGAAAAAAAAAGCCCACAACATTAAAAAATGTTAAAAATTGCGTCTGATGGAAAAAGCGTGGTAAAATGTGCAACAAGTAAAAGTATACTAAATTAGTAAAGCTTAATAGCAGATAAAGACTTTTAAACTTGAACTGTTCGTTGAAAAGAAGACATATGTTTAAAAGATCCCAAAGCAAAATAAAAAAAATATTGAAATAAGAGGATTTTTTAGGGCCACTTAAAGTTCATTGATGACATTTTTATAAAATCACAGCATTCACCATTTAAAAAATGTCCGCTTTGTTCAAGTTTTTTTGTCAGTTTAGGTGAGTTTTTTTTTCATCTACCGTCCGACATCGCGTTAGTTAAAGTGCATGCTCTTTTCTGTGACAAACATCTATGGCAACAATGAAGGATGGAATAAACCCACCGAAAATAAAATGAAAGCGTTCAATAAACAGGTCAACTGCGAATTAGCATCGATGGCCTGACCCAGTGCACTGTGTAGTAGTATGCTACATAAAAGAGACCGGTGCCTTATTAACCGAAATATGAAGGATGTAGTTCCTATGAGAAGAGAGATAAAACCAGGCGGGGGCTTTGTCCAGGTCTGGAACCATTGTAATCAGATTTATGTCATGCTCAGTCTACTGTGCGTTGCCTACATGATCAGGTATTAATTTAATTGATCTAACCCGCCCCCCCCTACACACACACACACACACACCGCTTCTCTAATCCTATTCCACGTTTCCTCTGTCTTTCAATGACTTTTTTTTGGGCTCTCACGTGTGCGTTAATTAACGTTTTAAAAATCAATTTTTTCATTAGTTTTACTTAAAACTCTACACACTTTTTTCATTTTCTGTACTCTACGCTGACCGTTTTCTTTTCATTACATTCTTCATCGCTTACTATTTCATCAAACACTATTTCCATCTTCCTGTACACCTATTTTTCTTTCCTGCAGTCCCTTCCTTACTCTTACTTTTTATTTCTCTACAACATTTTTTACTCCGTTTCCGTTCTGCGTTCTCAAAATGACATGTACTTTTACGTAACCTCTTACAAATGCCTCTAGTCTCACCCATCCTCTTGTTCACTCTCCTTCTCTCCTCTCTCGCACACACAGTCACACACATACACTCTCTCTCCCTCTCTCCTCTCTCTCTCTATCTCTCCCTCCCTCCTGTCCTAACTCCATACAGAGTGCGTGTGTGCGTGTGTGTAGGAGGAGAGGAGGGAAAGACTGAGTGACTGAGCGAACCAGGCGGAACTGATGACTGCGATAGAACAACCATTGTCAGCATTGATTAACTTAGCGGGAATTACCGATTAGCCCCAAACTCCCTGGCCGTGGTCCCAGTACCGTAAAACTCTCACCAGATGGACGAAACGATGGGAAAGGATAGGATGAAACACATACACCATAATCCTCTTACTCCCAGAATTGTGAGACAGTGTCCCTTACACACAGATATCGCATATAGTACTCACCCACTCATGGGTTTTAATGGACTTGTTCCTCAACCCTCACCCATTCATTCCCTTTTGCGAAAAAAAATTAAAATGAAATTTGAGTGTCTGTTACGCCATGCATTAGACACGCAACATTGGTGACTAACTCACAGTAGCTGGGTGACGGGAACTCATTGTAGATGCGAAACAAGGAAACGTCGCAAAAAATATATACCTGAGATAGAATGGATCTTGGAAGAAAACGGGTGGGTTGGGAAGGGGGTAGCAAAGGTGGGGATAAAAGTGTTCAGAATTAGTAAAACTTACTTGAAAGCCTTTTTGGCAGATAAGGGTGCTGATATCTTTGGGTATGAGTAGGGGTTTCTTTTTCTTTATTTCTTTGAACTAGTAATGTACACCAGGCAGCTTTGCTATACCCCCTTCCAATAAATTAAAATAAGTAGATCATATCAATAAGAACACCCCACCCCAAGTATTAATTATTATTAGAACTTTAATATTGATTACAATAATTGAATATTTCTTTACAAAAACTCAACGTTACCGCTTATTCATATCGGGGTGCTTGATTGCGAAATCAAGATTATAATATTGTAATGTTTTAAATACTTCAGGACGTGAGGGCATACTTAAGCGAGGGCAGAGTGACGGAGAAACTAAGAAACTCACTAGTTTTACTACCGCCACGGATACGACGAATTTAGTAAGGTCCGATCAAGCCAGCGCATGTCTTGTGTTAGAGGAGGCAGTAGAAAGGCTAACAAAGTTGTGACTGAATGGGTTACAACGATCTGCTCTTCCCCCTCCCTCCCTATTCTCTCTCTCTCTCTCTCTCTCTCTCTCTCTCTCTCTCTCTCCAGACTCCAATGCTGGGAAAATGAGAGTAATCTTATTAAGGAAATGACCCGAGTGA
>BMAT01012050.1:675879-687669 GCA_019649035.1 Elysia marginata | reverse complement strand
TGATTATGAGGGTACTCTTAATATTATTAGTGTTATTAAAATAATAATATTATTATTATTATAACTATTATAGTTATTATTGTTATTGTTATTTATATTATCATTACTATTATTATTATTACTACTATTGTTAATATTATTACTATTATTATTATTATTATTATTATTGTTATTATTATTATTATTATTACTATTATGATTATCATCATCATAATTTCATTCTTCATCTTTTTCACGTTATAAGACTCCATTCCTCCATTAAAATATATTTTAAAGAATAATTATTGTAGGATTTTCGCAGCCGCTCTGACCCAACTAAATAAGGCCCACCGTAACAATAAGTTGAATTTAGTGTGAATGTGAATGGACATTGCGAAAAGAAAAACAACCTCTAGCTCGCCACGCTGTCCACCCAGATCTTTCACAGCGCAGTGTTCCGGTAATTATTTCAATCATGTTGGAAATTCGATACCTGTCTGGCTCTTTGTCATGTTTGGGTTTCGTTCAAAAGGCGATAACTATTATAGTCTTTCGAGTTTGCACGCAATGGTCAAACTAGCAGAAAAAAAATTGTTTAATAACAAGTAAAATGCGGGTGAGAGGTGGATTTATATTAGTACGATAAATACATTCTGTCATTCTCCCATATGAAGTGTAATTGTATGCATTTTAATAACACTAGGGGAAACATACTACCGCAGAGAACAGTGATACAGTCGGACAACTGAGATCTAGTTATAATAATTGTAACTTTGCGATAAAGTACTTTGATAAGGATTCATAAAACATTTCAACGGAAATATAGGAATGATTTTTTTAAAAGGGAAAGGCGACGAATCTTATAAATTTAATCAACTTAAAGACGCCTTTAAAAAAATCTGTGTCACTCTTATTGATTCTTATCTGGCAATCATGTGAGGGTCATTACAAGATTAATTTTTGACGGCTAAGAACAATATTTGATAAGAATTCAACTCTTTACATTTAAATGTGGGGGTTTTTTTGGTAAAAATTCAGGTGCACTTATGAGATAAACGATGAATTTCTTTTTAACATCAAGAATTTAGAGAAGGAAAAAAAAGATAACACGTACATGACTACAAGATTTCTACCAAAAAAAATGAAAAAGCGGATGATTAGTGAGGAAACTTTTCCAGCAGGAGTGTGATTGAACTACAAAAGTTTTCTTTTTTTTTTTTTTTTGGTTTACATAACTAAAAAGTGAAATTGACTGTCAGGTATATATATACTAAATAGACTCTACAATTGTTTTCGTTTAAAGTGTATGTTTGGACGTAGAGTGTATATTGTACTAGTACTAGTCTCAAAATTGGTGTGAACAAAGAATAAAAGCAGAAGAAAGCCCAACCCAGACCAACCCAGACACATCCAAGGACCTAATTTACAACTGAGATTGTTTTAGATTGTTGTTTTAACTTTGATTTTGAGAAGAGTTGTAGTGGGGTCTCTTACCTTGGACGACTGATCCGCACAAAATGGACAGAAGAAGGGTGATGATGGCGAGGTCACATCGATGATAAATATTCCATAGAGTCCTCATGATGATGAGAGGGTGAGGGTCAGATTTGGGACAAAAAGAATAGTATGCCTCACTCTTTTTGTTTTATCCCTCCGCTCTGTCACTCTCTCACTCACTGAAACTGACGACAGAGAAATAAATCCAGAAGACGGTTGGTCTCGAAGACACGCACGAAGAAAATTTCCATGGGGGAGAAGAGAATATTCTCGATTCAAGATGAAAACTTCTATATATTATCCATCCGTGATAGACTTTTGACAACTTCTCATCAAGTGCAAAAAAGTTCAAGGAAAGTCAAACACAATAGCATGTAGACCTAGATCTAGATCTAGGTTATAAATCCGTGGATGGGAAATCAGCGCTTACAAGTCTAAGTCTAGATTTAGATTATCGAATGGTGTATCCAATAGTGAAACGAGAGAATTTTTTTTAACAATTTAATTTTTATGAACTGTTTAGGCGAATACAAAACAGTAGGCTACATTGAATGTTCAAATCCGCCGATTCAAATCTGAGCTAAATCCATCTAGAATAAGATAAATCTAGATTAAATCTCATTGGTGAAGAAAACTATATGGATTCTACGTACTGGAGCCGTTTGTTAAAGTAAATCAGTACCTTTAGAGAACTTAGTGTCTAAATCTGTAGATCCAAATAAAACTAGACATAGAATCTAAGAGTAGCAAGCAGCGGATCACTTTTCATTAAATTAAAAAAAAATCAGGAACGTCAATTCAAAACAAAAAAGGTTCAAATTTAAAACTTAAAATATATTTAATATCAGAAAAAAGTTTTTATAATTTGTTTTTCATAAAAGTTTTAGATTAAGTCTGTCCACAATCACAGTACCTTCACAACATATTTAATGTCAAATTTGGGGTAGGCCTAAGCTAGAGGAGAAAGGTTTTTTAAAATTTTTAAAGTTTTCTATTTCGTTTTCTACTTTTGCGGCCTAAATTGCACTGAAAAAGATAAACAATGCCTACAAAATTTGATTTTGTTTAAAAACTTTTTCTCTATTGGCAACATAGAAAGTTGCCTTCCTACAGAAAACAGGAAAGAATAAAACTCGAGACGTAAAAACTCAAACCCAGATACTTCCTTTTGATTACTCATTCAGAAAAACGTTTTTGAAGAGAGTCAAAAAGGTAGGCTAGAAATCTACATTCGCTTAGCTTTTAATGATCTCGTCTTTCTTTAATGGTTCATTATGTTCGCATAAACTGTGGGAGGAGACATCAAGAAAGCCGCTCTGGAAATGTAATTCTCGTTTTCGCTCTGCTAAGTTCGTTAACTTTTTGAGAAGTTCCTCTCCCGGTGACTGTGGGGGAGGAGTCAATAAAACTTCTTCAAACTCGCAGCTGTCTACAGGTATACAGTTTGCAATTCTAAGGAAGGGGATAAGTCTAAAATATAACATATAGATCTAGCGAAAATAAAATCTGATGAATGTCATTTAAATACTAGCGTGCAGATCTAGCAAACGCGTGTACATTTTTATAGACCTATCAAATTATACAGTACTTTATATTTCGCGAATACCGTTAGCCTATACAGTATAATCTAAATCTGGAAAATATAAAACTCATTTTGGCCTGATTATAGACTAGCTAGATTTACATATTATAGATCTAGGTTCCGAGAAAATCGCTACAAAGTACACAGTAGATTTGGATCTCCTTTAAAATGAAAGTAGAGATTTAGCGAATGGTATCCTCAATCACTACCTGATTCACAAAGAAAAGATCTATGAATGAAGGCAAATCATGAAGAGTCCATTGGATCTAAGAGATTATCACTGGCGGTGTAAATCTAAAACTTGAAAGCTAAAAAAACTAAAAGCTAGGCCGAGATCTACTTGTAGATCTACTCGCGCTATTGCTGCCTTTACGGAATTTCAAAAAGTATAAATCTCGATCTAATGTTCACAAAGAGCCGAATCAAATTGAACGTTAATCCAAAATGAACAACAGAAATAAAAGTTAAAACACACGTTGACTCTTTAGAGAACAAGAGCCTCAAGTTGAAAAATTTTAATCCGTTGCGATCTGGTAGCTACTCCGTCACTGCATGGTCATTTCTCGTCTTGTGCTGTAGTGGACCAGACGACTAATCTATAGGTCTGCATCTGCTTTCTTCTGCTGTGTTCAAATTCAATACAGTCCACCTGCAAAAGAAAAAGAGCAACACGCTTATTTGATCAATGTACCAATATTGACTTGGAGTTGAATTCATTCAGGTTCTTTCAGCATCTCAGCGGAAAACATTCTGTAGAGACAACCGTGCTACTGCTATTCAAAAATCCTCGAAGGCCGCCCCTCGACGTCCAGATCTACTCGCGCTACTGCCAGTTCTACGGCAGGAACAGTTGAACAGTGTACATAGCGAGGCATGCAAGGAAAAAACTTCAAATCAAGCAAGCGTAGCGTTGCCCTCTCGCCTCGCAGTTCGCAGTTCGCATCTCCAAGCGAAGCCCGTCTACACTACAACACGCACTGCTATCCCGTCACAACACAACGCGCCGGCGCCGTCTCGGCCGACCTTCCTCTCCTAGCACTAGCTCTCTCTCTCTTCGTCTTTTCTTTCCCTCCGCTCTCCCACTCCCGCCCTCACTTTTCTATCTTCAGTAGGCTAGGACTACTCTCTTCTTTCATTACCTGTACCAGAGCTTCTCTGCCTGTACGGTATTGCTAGTTCCGTCGTTATTCCACATGCCAAGCCTGGTACCATGGCGGCCCCTCGATTTCCCTGCTAGCCCCCCTTCTCGCAAACGGCACAGGGTGCCGAGAATCAGCGCGGCCGCCATCTTGTTACTTACGACGCCAAATCTCCGCCTCTTGCCGATTGGATCACAAAACTTATACCCCGCCCCTAGACGTCTGACGCGCTGCTTTCATTGGTCAGGGGTGTGAACGGCGACGGGCCAAGGCTACTTGATTGGGTTTTATGAACTGGGTGGTTTTTAGGAATGAGATTAACGTTGATTAACGATTTATTGATCTATCTGTGAAGCAAAAGACCTATAAAAACAGACTAATCGCTACTGTTTAAGTAATGGTATTTACTAATAACTGTTTCTTGTTAATGCTAAAAAAAACAACAGATCATTTTAAACAGCAGACGTTAAATTTCTAAAAGCGGAACGACAGTATGAGTAAACAAATAGAAAATAAACAATTTCAACAAACTTTGTTTAACGCCACAGCACCGATATTGATAGATTTTTTTAAAAAATTGTTAATGTAATCATAGTAAAAAATGTAACGTCGTTTAATCTTTCTGTTATTCAGAAACGTGTCGACTTTTTGTGTGCGTATCTCTTCATCATCAGCATCATCATCATCATCATCATCATCATCATCATCATCATCATTATCGTCATCATCATCAACATCACCATAACCACCATCCTTATCATCACCGTTATCATCATAATTGCATCCCCATAAAAAATGTCATCATCATAATAAATCTAGACATTGTAGATGAATAACGATCATAATTTGTTATAAGACTGCAGTGAACTAGTTAAAATTGTTGCGGTGTTTTTTTTTCCTATTATCTTTAACTTTACTTGTACTATATTTACTGTCATTGCCTACACCATTCATACACTTTTTTGTTTACCTATCTAAATTTTCCCAATCATTATCATGGATGGGTGCTTCATTTTTTATCAGTGAAAATACTAAGTTTTTAGTAGCCATAAAGAACTTTAAATTCTAGGTATAGATTGTAACGAACACTAAACATGACTGTCTTGTTTCTGCAGATAAAGCTTTTTACCTAATCACAAACATAGTGAATAATTTTTCCCGCTGGCCATTAAAAAAATTAGTAAAAACGAAAATTTGATAAAAGCCAAAGATACACAGAAATTACATGTGCACTGTTATAGTAGAAACCTGATTGAAAACAAGACATACATAAGGGCCAAATAAGTTCAAAGGAAGAAAACGTGCTATGGTGCCGATTTAAAAGACAATAAGAAAAAAAAACGTTATATTTTCAAACATTTTGAAGATTTAAAGAAATGCCCTCGGCTAAAGAAAGAGCCATGGGTTTATTAACACGCTTGGAATTGTACGAGAGATAATTGTACAAAAATATGTTGGAGAGCCCCCACGTCACGCTCGACCACGTCCACTCCATCTGGTCCCCTCCGACAAGGGCACGTAGATCACATGACCTGGGGACTATGGGACATCAGCCCCACGTGACACTGCTCGCTTCACTAACCTCACAGCTTCCGGCTGATGAGCCCAATCAATGCCTTTGTTTTAGCACCTCAGCATGGGGCAAAGCATGGTGAAGAAATGGGCGTGGCTCATCAGCCGGTGATATGCCCCACCCCTTCATCTCCCCACTGCTAATACACACTCGCTGTCAACGCCAATGCATAATAAATAAGTATGGCGATCATGATATCTTAGGAATTCCCGATACATTAATCTACTCAGGAGACGGAAAAAACACAAACTTTATTTTGGACATCTGCAGCACTAACTGCACTATAGCTAAAATGGGGCGTGACGGCAACTTTCACAGTGATGACTTTTTTTCTCAGAAGATTTCTTATAGATCTTTGAAAGAAGACACCTAGAATGCTTTCAAGTTTATAAAAGGTTGTTTTATTAATATTGTAATTAGAAGCAAAACATACGTTTATGTTGGTTGCCTTGTTTCATAGTGAGAGCTCTTGTCTTCACATTAACTACACAGTCGCTCTTATCTAATGTTTTGAGACATCCAAGACGTTGTTGGCAATTGCAATGTTGACCCGTTTTAGTATTAGGGACGTATGTAGAGGGTTGCGGTATTGTTCAGCCACATATGTAGGGGGCCTGTCCGTCTTTCTGTAAATGTTTTTCATGCTTTGTATTACTATTGTCAGCTCTTTTACCCTGTACTGCCCAAGCATATTTGTTTTTAGATTAAAATTATATGCATTGTACAGTTAACTGCACACAGGCAAGGGAGGCAAGGGATGCATTAGTGTAGTGTTTAAAAATTTGATTAACTTGTCCTGGTTTTGTTCTGGAATGTGTATCATACTGTAATGATACGCTTGGCATTAAGGTTAATGTCCTGAATTTTAACATATATATAATGACGTGTTTCTGCGTATCATATATGAAAACTTAGGCCAGAACAGACTTAACTCTCTCGCTCTCTCTCTCTTCCCTCTCCCTTTCTCTCGCTCGCTTGCTCGTTCCTTCCCTTTCTCGCTAACACGCTCTAGTATTGCCGAGATGGCAATACTCCACTTTCGTTTTAACCAGCTCTCTGTTTCACCGTCCACAATGCCTCTTTAACAATAGCCCTGCTTATCTTGAGTAATGAACATTAATTTAAAAAATCAATAGAAATGTTTTAAAATTGGAGCAAAAATAAACAAAAGCTTAAGCGGCAATAATAAAGCCTTAAACTGAAAATCGAAAATAGCCTCTTTGACCTTAACCAATGACCTTGCCTTCACCATCTGAATTCCAAACCCAACCTGAATACGAATTCTTCACGATATGAATCATTATTATCTTCCCCACCTTCATCATACACCGGGCCGGCGAGATGGCAATACGCTTTGTTAAGCTATCTACACAGATTAACGTGTGCCAAGCAGTGCGGACTACAGATATAGGGAATACCCGCTGAGCGCGGCTTGCCATCTTTTTGAGGCGCGTAAGGTTTCCAAGACGCATTTTACTTTTTTTTTCGGTGATACTGATATAGACTAATGTCTACTCCGAAAGTACATTTAGTACAAAATGTAATTATTAGAAAACTAGCGATGTAACATCATATCAAATTTAGTTTCTTCCGGATGCTGTGGGCGGTTTTATATTTTTTCCCTTTGCAGTAAAACTCATAAAATGTAGTATAGCTGGGTCTAAGTAAGCACAGTTTTCAATACTGTTGGAACCTAACTTAGTTATAGTAAAAATACGAGTAGCTTCAGATCGGCTTACTTCTTGGGTGCAGTTATTTTTTTAAAGCTTTTGTCTGTTCTTTTCCTTCTTACACTATGTCATGTTGCGCTAGATCACTCCACCGTATATAGTATTATTAAGTTTGTAACGTCCTCTAAGTTGCTCTAAGGTGCTTACAATGCGATCTTGGCTTCCCGATAATTATAATGTATATTTGGCAATAAGACTGTTATAAGCTTGCCAACCTGTTATGCAGTGACGAGAGAAGGTGCAAAAGTACTTATCATAAAATACGTGTACTCTTATCGAACTGAAAAATTCTTCTGATAATTCAATGTTGTTATTAAATTTATCAATCGTAGATCTAGATAAACCATCGAGCTCTGCGCATGTCAACTGCTCACCTATATCTAAGTCTTTGTCAGTGTGGTGTTACGTATTTTGTTTCTACAAACATGTCAAGTGTCAGGTCGATGGCAGGACGTCTCGTGGTATATTGGTTAGTCACCAGGGTTGACCATTCTCTGATACAGGAGGAGTCTGTCATACACTCATGGTCAGACAGAAGATTTTGCGGGGGAGGGGGGGGGGGGGGGGTGTATGTGGCTGTTTTGTATGTTTGTTGGAGTATTTTGTGGGTGGCCGGACGAACAGTTTCGTCTTTAGCTTCATCCTTATTATCACAATAATCATTACCAGGTTTGGTTTTCATCATCATTTTAGTCGAAATCGTAATAAGATTAATCTGTGGGATCGATGAATAACGATCACATAAAATACATGTATGTATCTTGATCGAAAACGTGAAAAAGACACCCAAACCAAGAAAAGAAACCAATCTTCGGCATATTCTTCTCAGAGAGATTCAAGGGACCTTACCCAAAGCAAAAAAGAACAATTAATATAGCGTAACATGTTAACTTTTTGTCCTGTTAAAATTGCCACATAAAATCGATTTATAAACGTTTTTTTTTCACCTATACTATCTTGTTAATTATATGTTTCACTGCACTCTACTTATTTTCTCTGTAGTTCCGAGTACTCTAATTGTTTCTCAACTAAATACTCGGGGACCAATCTGCTCCCCAGGAAAACTTCAGTTTATGAAAAACTATATTGAATCCCAAAACAACATTAAACAATGCCGGGATACTTGAGGGACGTAACACTGCTTGGGCTACATATTCAGCAATGGCATGTTTATTGCAATGTTTTATTATATTGTATGTAGCACTTCTTTGATTGGCGCGATAAGTTTTACAATTCAACATTTCAACACCTTCTCATATTCACCGGGAATATTTGAACTCGGATATTGTTCTTCGTCAAGTTCTAGTATGCCCTGGGTTTAAAGACAATGTTCTTAAAGATATATATATTTTTAGGCCTATATCTGAAGACACTTATCGGGAGAAATCTCCGCATCATTGAAACATAGGCGATAAATTGTTGCATTTTTATGACAAGTGGGCAAGAACTATCCAAACCACCAAAAAACAAATCGAAAAATCAAAAGTTACTCTGTTAATTACAATGGCTTCAAAGATAAAGACAGTCAACGCGAAACCTTTGAGAAAAGGTAGTCGCGAAATAGTACAAATTACCGATACGCATAATTATGCTGTCTCGAGTCGTTAGGTGGCAGTAGCCGAAACTGTTTTAAATCGGGGGTTTGAACCCTGCTGGAGCAAGTATGTTCACAGCCATCTTTTCATCAAAGCTTACTTCCTCGGATTTCTCCTAAACTTCCATGACGTGCTTGTACAGATAGGCTGGTCTACCCTCAACCACTGCCGTCCACCGTAAAACTCTGAAAATAATCAGTAAATTGTACTTTGCAGTAAACCTCTCTAGGTAGATACCTACCTTAATTAAACTCTTCTGAAAATGCTTATACATCCCGTGATGTTCGTCACTGTATACTTCGATTAAATTAACGTTGTTTTAAGTCCTCAATGCTGAATACATTGCGGGTCGTGGGAGCTGTCCAAGCAAGGAAAAGACACAATACTGAAATGAAAAAACTCCCGACAACTTGTTTTGTCTTACTCGTCAAGGCTTGATGCCGAAACCAAACACATCTTGATAAGCATCTCATACGTCTCCCTATGCCTGTCTGTTCAGGTGCATGCACTACAAGACTGACCCCCCGCGAGCTTTGTCTACCTGTCAGACGGTGTCACTCACCCCACCAACTTGAGGTTCCCACCGAATCCTTCACTGGTCAAGATGACCACCTTGACCACAGCCAAGTACCCGACATTACTTAGGAGTGGTCAGACTCGGTGACCTAAAGGCTTCAAACAAAACATTGATGTCTGCACTGGAGTACCCCCGACCTGTCTGTCTATGGATACAACTGTGTGTCTCTAGGTTGTTTTTTTCTTTTTTTTTTTTCGAGTATTAGATTTTATGCGCTACGGGCCCCCTCAGGAGGACGAAGTCCATAGCGGTGGATATCCAACATAGCTGATGGACTAACAGGACCCGTTAGCCAATCGTCTGCTGTAAAACACACTACCTATGTGTGTTATTACGTCATACGTGATCGTCGTCGACGCGCAAGGTCTCTATTATTTGTATTTCGGTCCCCTCCCCCGTCCCTCGTGCCCTTCCCTTTACTGTATGAATCTCCTCGTGTTGGAACATTTCACTGTCTTTTTCTATCATTTTAACATCCCCGGAAGCCACTTGAAAAATTCTGTTCATCTTTATTCCTGGAGTAACAGCTACATTTATATCCACCTCTCTCTCTCTCTCTCTCTCTCTCTCTCTCTCTCTCTCTCTCTTCTCTCTCTCTATGTCATTGTCTGTCTCTCTCTGGCTCTGCCTATCTCTCTATCTGTTTATCTGTCTGTCTGTCTGTCTCTCTCTCTCTCTCTCTCTTAAAAGTTTCATAGTTTTAGGTCGACCTTCGATGTCTCTTAGGATGCTTTTGGAAGTTTTTTCCCTCTATTTACACCTATAACAGTTTTGACAACTTACCCACTTCATTTCGCCAATCAGATTTTTATATAACCTTTTTAACATAAACTTTTTGGCTATCCATTTTTTAAAGTTTCGTTCTCTACAAAGCTAATGCGATCTACAACTCCATCTAAAAGTAACAAAATAGAATCATCGGAATATTTTAATTCCACAAGAAGTACCACAGAAAGACACAAAGACTATAAACGTTCACTTCAGGGCATTGACAAAATCTAACTAGTAATAATCCACCGTTATAAAGAAAAAACCAGACCAATTATTTTATTGCCTCCTTTCCAGCTAAGTGTCCTAATCAAATCAGAGGAGAGAGAGAGGGGGTAATTATAGTTAGCCCATTCCTCACTGTTTGTTCAACCCACCTCCCCAATCCCCTCAGTCGCTTTGTCTTTCGTGTGTGTTTCCGACTCTGGCAAGATTCATCACTAAACCTGAACTCCTTCTGTCATCTTGGTGAAGCATACACGAAATTAGAAAAAATACTTGTCCTCAATATCTTTACTCTGGTAGCTGCTTATAGGGCAAGGTGTCTTTACTCTCTTCTTTTCTTTTCTTTCTATAGCTAGCCTATATATCGGTGCATTAGCCTTTAAGGTTGGAAGATGATAAATTCCGTCACTTTCTCTCTACCGCAGTTATGTAGTTGCAACTGTCTAAACAAAACTCGACAAAACGTCTTTTCGGACAAACCATGCCCTAAATAAGCTGAACCAACAACGAGTAATTAACCCTCATTGCACATCATTGAGATGCGGGACTAGCGAGACACCTTGGCGTTGCCACTTTTACTGTTCTTGCCTGCCACACTCACACAAGGACACACACGCAATCAAACTCAATCAAACTAGCCTTCACTTCACCAAGCATTGACCAGGCAGACAAGCAGACCACTTTGCCATCTCTGACTTCACTCGATGAGCGCGGCGCAAGCATGTCACTCAAAATTGCGCTCTCTAACACACTTTTAATGACGCAATATTCGGTAATTACGCTAAATTACTCTCGAAATCAGAATTTTTCTATTTCTAACATCTCGTGCTACGATCAAGACCCGTTGATTTTTCGTGGTTCAATTCTTAGGTCTGTGTGCATCTCTTACGTTCCTTTGTTTAAAACTTCTTACTCCGCAACATTTTTAAAACAACTTGAATAAACATGTTAATGAAGCTATATAACTTACATGCGCATGGTTACTCTACCTATGGTAAGTCTTTCAATCAGCATGTCTATCTGTTTTTTGGGGTGTTTGTGTCTATCTGCCTTTGTGCTTGTCTATTTAAATGTCTATCTTTTTACTGTAGTGTATCTCTCTCTCTCACTCTCTCTCTCTCTCTC
>BMAT01012050.1:656663-667606 GCA_019649035.1 Elysia marginata | reverse complement strand
CCCCCCACACACAAATAAACAAAAAGCCATTGGCCCCAATACATTCCTCACGCACTCCTTCGCTCGAAATTTTCTTTCCTGAGAACAAGCCTGGGGTCAGGAAAACAATACAATAAGGAGCATTGTCTCGGAATCAACAGATAAATCTCAGTGTCCAATGATTAGGAACCCAGTGAGTGACATGTTCACCGTATGTTTTTTCTCTAAAAACAGTTTTCATATCCAGATTAAAATTGATATGGGATAACACATCTTAACCTTTTAAGGCCAATTACAGACCTTGCATCTGCTAAATGTCTTAGAGAGGCTTGGTGGAAGTTAAACTAGTTAAAGAATCAAATTAAAATGACTATCAACTTTAATTAGACCCAGAGTCAAATTAATATCGATGCGAAATGAAGGTAGACTTTTGCAGTAAATGTTTTCGATATATATGACTGAAGACTATAGTTATTAAATTAAATCTCCGATTGAAGAAACACAGCTATCCAATTTAAACAACAGAAAAACTGGCCACTGGGTATCAATTCTTTACCTATTTTGACTTGCAAATCTATGTTATCATTTGCCGGACAATTGCCAATAGCCTTTCACAAACTTTAAAGACATTAACTTCCAAAAGAGCTGTAAGCCTACTTACATTTTAAAACATAGATAAATCAAGTTGAAATAAAAGCAAACGCTCACACCTCAACAATACATTGAAACTGGTGGTACAAAACACAAACCGCCTTGGACGTTGAAAACCTTTAACACTAACAGGGACTTAACGTCATAGTTGGTCAAACCAGGGTTCGAACCCCAAGCCTCCTTGTTGGCAAGCCAAAGTTCTACCATACTACACGTAGATAAGAGCTACCTGGAAACAGCACTAGATAACCTTATTAAGACCCGTGCACGAATCTGTCGTAAAATAATAAATTGTTTAAACTTCAAAAACTAAAATGAATAAATCAATTTGCACCGAAGGCGATGTTTATGACATAAACTATACACACATAAACATATTTACATATACTTAGCCATAGACTCGATGTCACATTAAAAACTGAATTCTATCTATGTCCTCTTTCTTCACAAGACTCATCAATAGAGTTAATAAATAAATAATAAATTCAGTCGCAAAAAAAACCTATCCGTCAAATTTTTGAAATTTGAAACCGCTAGCTAGCGGGAATCATTATTTGATAGTTTGAAATTAATCACATATTCTGTGGACCAGAACGAAAGATAAGATCAGATAACGTAGATCAGCGAATGTATCTCAGACAAAAACTTCAACTTGTCATTCCAAAGAAATAAAATGTATGACATTGTTCAACCAAGAAAATAGCTTTTCATGATTTTGTGGAAACAGCTTTTCGTACTTACTTGGTTTTTTTTTTTTTTCCTATTTCATAATAAGTTTTTTCTTTCTCCTCCATTCGTCTTCTTCATCCACCTAGCGCCTCACTTTCCTTTTTTTTCTTTTCTGGTCTTTTCTCCAACTAACTCTTTCTTTCTCTCTCTCTCTCTCTCTCTCTCTCTCTCTCTTTCTCTCTCTCCCTCTCTATCTATCTATCTCTGCTTATCTGCCTATATCTCTCACTGTCCTAGCCCCACTCCCCCTCCCCACCCTCTGGACCAGACCGGTCCTGCTTTCAACTAAGCAAAACAGTATCCGCAAGCAAGCAAAGATTACCTCTAGAATTCTGACTCTGTGGAAACTCAAATCTTTCTCCAATATTGAACTTCTTGCAAGAAATGTTTGAACTTGCAGCTTGACCCTATTTGCCAGGCTTAGTGAGGAAAAACGAGGCACTTGGTTAAAAACAAGAAGCGAAAGGAGGAGAGGGCAGGGTCATAGGGTCCATACAGGTGAATACGGGCGTGGTCAGTTTCAGAGGAGAGTTTGTTTCTAAAATGGTTAATTTTTAACTCAAAAATTTTTACTGGAAGCTCAATATCCTTAGGTTTAATTTTTTATCACCATTATAAACAATTCACAATAAATGGCGACTGAGCAAAACTGATTCAATCGTATGAAAAAAGAACTCTCTTATAGGTTTTACATTAAATTATTCTACAAGAATCTTAGACTTAGTTTACTCCTCGTAATGGCTAATTTTTTTCCCGAACAGTTTAAAGTTTGTATTCCTTTATTCTGGTTGCTGCGAATTATGTTGGTTTCTTTCTTCTATTTGTACGTATTACTTTCTTAACGTCAAAAAATGAAACCCCATTTTCCGCAAATATTATATATATTAGTAAAACCGTTGCTGGTTTTGAACTGTAAAAAGCTATGTACAGGACAGCAGTGGCTAGCGAGTGACCACCGCCTTTGTCAATTAGAGGCAAAGCAAACGAACACGGTGGAAGACAGAAAAACATGCAGCAAATGATGTGGGCAAAGTGGCAAAACAAATTAACTTATTTGCATGAATAAATTTGCCAGATCTGCGCTTGTGATTCTTTTTGATATAACATTAGAAATAACCATTCCTAACAATATTTGTATATCTACAGTGTTTACTTATGTAAAATGATAAACTCTTATTATGGACTATTTTTAGACATTTAGTGTTTTGAAAGTTTTCTCTCGAGTAATATTTACTTCCACATACTTGCTAATCTCTCTCTCACTCACTCTCTATCTATCTATATCTCTCTCTTTTTCTCTCTCCCTCTCTTTCGCTAAATGCATCTATTTGTATATGCATCTAAGGATCTATCTATCTTTATTTCTATAAATAATAGCCTAGCCCTCCCTTTGTTTTACCACCACAGTGTGTATAAGGCTACCATGTATATAAAAGCTCCTAATACAAGCCGAGAACTGTATTTCATAACATGAAAAACTAGAATCTTACTATCTTTATTTCTATCTGTCTGTGGATATGTATCTATTTCCTATACAGCTATTTATCTGTCTATTGTGTCCCTCCATTTCTCCATCCTCTCGTTCTTCCCTTCCGATAAGACTCTAAGCTAACTGCACATTTCAACTCCAGACTATGAAAAGGTCCTCAACTATCGACCACTATTAGTATAGAAGTCCATGCCCTGAACCCCTTTAGTTATACTGATTGCTACATTCCTGAGCATCCAAGCACACTGCGCACAGTCCACACTAGCAATGCACTGACCACTTACGCCAGGCAATGTCATGCTAGGCTTTGCTGAAAACGCTGTGCTTATCAATGTGTAATCCCTCACTGCACCAGACTGCCCAGTTGCTCCCTCATCACCTGATAGGTCTTTAGAAGTGATGGAAACCGGCGCCGCCTCTGATAAACCCTCTATGCAGTGGCTCCCCAAACCTCCAAACCTTAGAATAGTCTCCTGAATCTTAATAGTCAACTAAAATGTCATTGACAGGTTGGTGATAATAGCGGTCTTAGTTCATGGTGACAAACCCAGGGCCTGGGCTAGGTAGTGACTTGCCCAGACAAATTAGAAATTCCCGATAATATCTAACCACGAGAATAAAGACCATTTTTGTGCGGTTATCACTGATTGCGTGTTGACTCGGGTATAAAGAATGACGGTCGGAAGTTTATCGAATGAGTGCTAGGAACAAAGGAACCAGCTGAGACGTGAACTGCAAAATATTGTGGTTTACGTACGCCATGCTTTCAATGAATATTCCTCATACATGTTATAAGTTCACATAGTTTTACAATAAACTTAAATTGCAAGGTGAGAATCCTTTAAGCTGTTAAAAAAAAAGATAAATGTGAAAGCGAGACATTTTGGAAGTCACTGAATAATTAACTTACATTTTAAAGCTAACATCTTCATATTCTATCTTCATTTAAAAAACGCCAAGATGTGCGTATAATAATAGGCTTTTAGATTTGTAGAAAAATGCATATAAGTAAAAGAGAAAGATAATGATTAAATCAAAACATAAAAAAAAGAAAAGAAACTGTGCCACATCTAGCTTTTTTAGCCTCCTGATAATTAAATGTAACTCTGGAGACAGCATTGCTATAAGCTTGGGCGTGCCTTAGGTCGAGTGCTGTGGGATTTCGCCAACCACTCTCGCTACGCAAGGGAAGATTACGCTAATAGAAAATCGAGAAATCCTGCGGTTTGCTACAATAGGACAGTAATCAATAGCTAATTTTCTTCTACACATACAAAAAAAAATATAATCCGACTTTGCCAAGTTTCTATTTGTGTGTGTATGATTATGTGAGTAGTTTGCATTTTTGTGGGGTGATTTTATACAGAACAAAATTGAGAATAATAAAAAACGAGAACCAACTTCAATAAAAATAATATTGCAAAACTCTAGTTTGACACTGGTCTTTTTAGATTTGGGACAAAGGCTGCAGCATTTTAATATAAAAATCAAACACACGCAAATACAGCATATAGAAAGCTTAGGGAATATATGTTACTTTTATTTTAAAAAAAAAAACAACAACAATAGCAAAAAAAGAAAAAAAAACACGAGAAGAATAGGCACAAATAAAATGCTGATGATAATCTCTCTCTACGTCACCTTGGAGTTAATAAGTAAATAAAGTAAAGAGCGCTTTTATATAGCGCTTATCCACTAATGTGCTCTAAGCGCTTTACATGGCCTTACAACATATTCCTGTGAAAGGGATGTTTGATCGAAGGCCACCTATATAAGTTTTAAAATATTTTAATGATTTTATCGGCAGAAGGGAGGGAAACATTAAACTTGAGTCGCATTGCGATTGAATGCTTCGAATATCAACAACGTAATGAAAATCCGGTTTCTAGTTCAGCCTTTCCGCTAGTAAAAAGGAGTGTTGTTACAAAATGGGAAAACAAACAAATTAAACCCCATTAAAAAGCTGTAGAGGCCCGATTTTATAGCCCACTATGAAAAGTTAATTGACTACAATAAAACAGTTGTCCCGTGTGTGGGGGTCTTCTTAGTTTACGACATCAAAGAATTCAGACCATTTTTGAAGACACGAAAGATACTTTAGAAATGATCAAATTACTAGGAGTGATCGATTTCAATGTTTCTTAAGGAAATGATGATCGTTATGGACGCAATATTTCCCGAATTCCATGAAAATCTTTATTTTTATTCAAAGTAGCTACTTCAAGAAACTAGGTTGAACCCAAGTGCAAGAAAAGTTAAGAATCCAAAAGGAATTAATAAAGCCTTTTGCATACTTGTCTTGTCGTCCAGCTAGGAGTTAGAATTAAGAGAAATAAAGAAAGGGTTATGTAAGGCAAAGAACAGATGAGTGTAATTGAAACAATGCTGCGTAAGGCAAGTCCATATCATCAGTTTTTTTAATTTATGCCACATGGCTTTTCTATTTTAAAAGTTGAAGTATTCCAGAAACTGAACGTAACGCAGCATACTGTTTACAACCATGTACAGTGTTTGGCTGTAAACGCTAACTATCAGGCAAGCAAGTTTTCTGGCTAAGAAGTAAGAACGCCTAGCCTACTGCATGATTGTGGAGTCGATAACAAGAGAAAACTGAGCTCCTCAACATCTTATGTTCGGGATAAAGTTTAAAATGGAGAGAAATCAAAGTTCCAGTATTTAGTCTATTGGAGCTTAGGACTCAGTGTTTCACTGTTCTTCGGCTGAAGGCCTTTTCCGCGAGCCAATAATAAATTAAGAAAAAAATATGGGTTTTAATTTCGGGCTACTTAAAGAGAACGTGGCACCATTTTGTTTTTAATAAAAATGCGTGGTTTCCTTTAGCAAATTACTACGAATAAAATCATAGCCGATGTAGACATGTCGGCAATTAATGCGGCGTGAATGTTGACATAAGAGGCAGCGAATTTTGAAGATGGTAATACAAAGAACTATTTGCTAATGAGAAGAAACTATAGATTGAGATCTACTTTTCTACAATCACATGTTTTGTAAACAGTTGCAAAATGTACTAAGCAATTGATATCCAGACTTTAATAGATCTCCAGACTTTAGACCTACAGTCCCCACAGCACTTTGGAGTATTTAAAACCAATGCTGTCCACTGAGAAATGATTTAACCATAATGTAAGAAAAATCTTAGATTAGCTGATTAACTAACAACACTATTTTTTCAGGATATAAATATGCGTTCCCAAGACAAGTTGGGGGAAAATTATTTTATTTCCAAGTGATAAATATGCGACCATCTATGAATTATGCTTTTTTCAAATAAAGGATTTACATCGATATTTGTACCGCTATTAGAACGGGTAAGTCAGCTAGTACGTGCAAATATTGAAAGCCAATTTTTTTCTTTACCATTTCACTACTTGAAACAAAAAACCTTTATGAATCAATATCAGTTATGGTCTTTTATTAAAAAGTTTAAATCACTGCTACTCAAATTATTAGACAGGCTGAAAAAATATTGGAAGAGAAAACAAGAAGACTAAAACCATCAGGAGCTGATGCTGTGGTACAGAGAAGTGTACAAGTTCTGCAAATATGTGCTCATTACTATTTACCGTATTGCATTTTATTGGTTTGGGAAATTTTGTTCATCTTTTAGCAACAGTTTTAAAGCAGTTGGAACAGATAAGATTATTCGTAAACGAATGTGCTCGGGGCTCCATAGAAATGTTAAAACATGAAACTCCCCCTTTTCTGTCATCAGGAAATAAAAGGGGTACTGTATTATATTCAGTCAAGAAATAAAGAAGACGGTAATGGTAAAGCATCTACTTTCAAGGCGAACATCGACGAATGTAGTTTACTTTAGTGATATCCATTGTGCAACTTGCTCAGAATGCTAGCATAGAAAGTTGTGTTAGGTCAGAACATAAAAAGCAGAATTATAAGTTAAATGCAAGCGTTAAACTGTTTAAATCACGTCAACGGCAGGCGGGTTTTCGTCACCGCCCTACAGCTAGCTTCTGAGGCAAGAGTTGCATGCTGTACTTCCATCTCTTGAATATCTTTGTCAAGGCGCAACGTTTTAGTTCAGCTTCATTATCATAATTAAACTAATTTCTAAACATAGATAACGGAGATCCTCTTTGTACCTGGCAGGGATCAAAGGGTCACGGAGCAGGTCAAGACTTGAACCAGACCTGGGACATGCACCGTGGACAGGTTTATGTCCACGTGACGTCTTTATAGTTACGGTACGCGCCAAGATTCATAGCGGGCGTATGACATGCGCTGGACGTTTTCATGACCCACCGGAAGTATTTATCTAGTGCAGTTACTGAGAACACTGGTACTGATGACGTGTACATTTTGTTTTGATGTGAAACAGCAGACGGCCTAGTTTTGCTTGCGCGCCTGCATAGAAAGTCATAGCAAGAACAAAAAACACATTTTAAAAAAGCTCAGAATGAGAATGGATAGAAAAGAAAGAAATACATTATCAATGATTTTTTTTTGTTTGAATGTTACATTGCATGTGGAAAACGAGTAAAGAAATTCAGTAAGTTAAAACTCAATTGTTGAAAGTGAGGTCCTAAATCCTTCTGGAATATCGGTTATGTTATAAACAGTCAAGCTTTTATAGTATTGCTTTGTTGACACGATTAAAGCTAGGGAATTATAGACTTAGATGGCGATCCTTGATGAACACCAAATGTGCACAAGCTCATAAACATGTTATATCTTAGAAATTTTCAACTTTGGAGGTCCAAGTGATTTTGCGACTTTTCAAACCCCAAGAAAAAATCATTTTTGGAGTAAAAAAAGGTTTATCTCTACATAAGTTGAAATATCAAAGAAAGGGACATCGGCGATAAAAACAAGCTCTATAGTACTTTTATGATAACGCTGAAAATATATATGTTTTGCTTATTGAAGAACCACTCCAAAATAAACATACAAAACAAAACAATAACTGCAATTCTAAAGAACCTCTTAATTGTTACGAACTATGTGACCTTTGTTTTATATCGTTATTCATACATTCCCAAAAGTAAGATATAAAGGAACAACGTGCATCATAAAAAGGGATAGTCCAGCTAATCTCTGCACCAAAATCAAAACAAATAAAAAATAGAAATAAAAAAAAAGATAAACGAAACTTTACATTTCATTTTCTCGAACAAGTGTACCACCAGCTGCGTGCAGCGATATGTCACCAAGTCTCTGGCAGTGTCACATCCCCTGGAATTCTAATCTAGATGTAGGTCGTGCCAGGCCTGTACACTGCACAAAGATAGGCTAGACTACAGTACAGACAGGGCCTGGGAGGAACTCACCCTGGATTCTCACGCCTGGAGTCCAAGTCCCACGGGAGACAACTGGCCCGAGTTACTCTCTCCTCACAGGAAGTCTGCGAGGCAGGGCTGGACATAAGCCATCTTTCACCACAACGCCTGGGTCAGGCCAATTGGGGAGATCTAGATCTAGGCCTGTAAGTTGTTTTAAGCGAATGTACCCTCTTAATTTCCCGAGGGCATGGGAGGGTAGTAAACAGTAATAGCGGTTTGGATTTCAGGCATTGTACACGACAAAAGTGAAATACAATAGAGTATTTATGTGTAATTATTTCCACAAGATCTAGGCCGGGGCAGAGACAGTATTGGGTCAGCCTGTTCGAGACAGAGCATCTGTGTTGGGATCGTCGGTTTAATGAGATAAAAGTTGGACTTGATTTAATCCTGTCTGGATGTGGTACGAATCATTATGTTTCCTTTGAGTGAGGGAGAAGGGTATGTGAAGGAGAATTTTGTATTGCAGGAAGTATTTTGACATACAGTAAGATATTCTGTGGGTTATTGTGTTAATCTCTTATCTTTTCCATACCATTGTCAACCTCTCTACATCTGCTATTCTTGCCCTTTTCCATCCTTTCCTTTTTTTTTTAAACTTTGCATTTGATATTCAAAGCCAGTTAACATCTAAATTCATCCTAAATCTTGTCGACGTAATAATATTGAGCGGAGAACTTAATTTATACAAACATATTCCCATCATTGATTGAAGACTTTGATTTGTGCCAATATCATCGTCTTATTTATCATTGTTTTCCCGATAATCCAATTTAAAGCAGTTTCGTTCAATTATGTATAAATAAATTAAAAACCCATTCACAAACTTTTACCCATAGAAAATGGCTGTTTGATTTGTAAAGTGCAGCCGTGTGATTCTTCCACAGGTATCTTGCACTCATAACATAAGCATCCACAATTTTACCCAACATTCACCTTAGAGCCACAAAGTCTAAGTAGGAAAATATTTCAAAACATTAAATTACAATAATTTAGTACCAGGCAAAGTTTACACCCTTCCCTCATTTATTTCGAAAGAATGAGAAAGACAAAAATGAAGGGCATTGTACTGAAACAAAAACAAATATCAAATTACAATGTCTTTGAGTGCCCCAGAGTTGTCAACACCAGGAAGGAGCACCCTCTGCTGATTTATGTTTTTTTTTATGGAAGGTTATCCTCTATGGTAATGTTAGCAAGTTACCGCCGCCCAGCCTGGGTCTTAATCCTACCTGGTTCCGACGGAAAGAAAGGAAACTACGCACAGGGCCACCTCGATAATAGCGGAAGTACTAGTGATACCATCTCGGGATCATTATGGGATATCATGATTTGGCCAGGCTAGTGGACTGTGGGGGCTGGACCTGTCAGTCATCTCTGGCCATGAGCCGGACAGCCGCTATCTGACGACCCGTTGTCCTCAAGCGGTATCCGACTGGGATGGGCAGCTTCCTCACGTTTCAGGGTCTCCGTTCTAGTTGTTTATCACCACAGTAATCATGAGTTTTTAGAAACTGCAAGTGCAAGGGACTGAAGATTAAATTGTACCCGTATTTGACTATGAGGAGACAAAGTCTATTCATGCAATTTTATTTGTTTAAATAAATGAACCAGTTTCAATAGCACAGTTAGTAAAACACCACAAGGCTGTTTAAAGTTGCGTTGCATTCAACCAATTGTAACTTTTAGAAACTATGCCCAATTGATTAACAAAGAAGTTTTCCTCAATGTTTGAAACATTTCCTTTTGAACTGACCAGTCTTAACTATTTCAAAACGATGTTGGGAAGACCATGGGTATTTGTTGTAAAAAAAAAAACAATTGGTAACTAAGCCGCTGTAGCACGTAAGCCAGGTTTGGGATATATAATCTAATAGCATCGGCTATACATGCATTTTAAAAATCTGGGTTTGGGACCAACTCCCCTCAAATCTCGCTCTTAAAAAATCTACTTGTGAAAGAAATAAAGTTAGCTCAAATAAACATTTTCCGCCAGTTTAACGGAGCAAAACTTTGCTTCTAGATATTTATACATGCGTACCAGTCTTAACTTTGTGCGCGACAATACACATGCACAGAGATAAGAAAGAAGCAGGGGGATACAGAATACGTTAGGAACTACAAAAAAAAGAAAAGAAAAAGAGAACAAGAAAAACAGAAAAGAAAAAAAACAGTTCAAGGATGTCTACCATATATTCCCTTTAACTGCTAAGGATTTTAGAGACAATGAATGATGGCACACAAACTTAAAGAGCAAAAAAAAAAACCCACAAAAAACTACAAGATTTACGAAGCAATCAACCAACCAATGCCAGCTCCATATGCGCTCAACGTGGAGCTGGAAGGCACAAAGCCGGCCCTAGTGGCAGACCAACAGGCAAGTTGAGCAGCTGGCACGGGGAGTCTATCATCGCTGATAACATCTTTACATCTAGTACACTTCTACCTCGTTAAGGACCTTGTTAAAAACATGTACTGGCCAGTTCAGTTAGCTCTGAGTTGCAGCCTTGTTTCTTTTAACGGTTTTCCTCTCTTTCTTTCAGTTTGCATTTTAGACGTTTTATTGCTTGTGTTCTAAAATGCTGGTTAAGATAAAAGGCTACTTGGTTTCCTTCTTTTAGTTTTGTTTTTAAACTGTACCAGAAGAGGCAGTAGTAGGAGGAACAGCACCAGCAACAGAAGTAGTATTAGTAGTAGAAGTAGTAGTTTTAGTTAGTAAAAATTTTTACGTACTAGTAGTACCGGTAGTAGTTTTAGTAGTAGTAGTAGTAGTAGTA
>BMAT01012050.1:538485-561144 GCA_019649035.1 Elysia marginata | reverse complement strand
AAATTCGTTTTCTCTAATGGTATATCATGGCCCGTCTCCTTCTTTCTCTTACTCCCCATCGTAATTTCTTTATCTCCCTCTCCGTATATCTCTTTCTCTCTCTCCCCCTCGTTCTCTCTTTCCCTCCATCTCTGTATACCTATTAACTTGTCTGTCTATCTATCAATCCTTCTACTAGATGAAAGCCTTATTTTATTATATTAGTTGAGCACTGTTGTTATACGTATTTAGGCAGTTTTCAACGTATCTATTTATCTAACTACTTATCTCTCTGCCCCCCCTCCCATAGTTTGTTCATGAGTAGTCGAAATTTTGGATGTTCTCTGTTAAAAAAATCTCTGCACCAATCACTCAGTCTCTTGGCACATCCAATCCCCCCCCGACGTTCGCACGTTGACATTGACAACAGAACATAAAAACACCAACATATTTTTCCCAAAGTCTAACCTTGTGCATATTTCATTACTCTCAAAGAAGAAACTAAGTAATGTTACGTCTTCGACAAGAAAGAACACCACCATAGTTAGATCGGCAGCAGCACACTTGGAGACCTGGGAAAAGTCCAAGGGAAATAACCGGGACAATGTCATACTGCCGCGGTCTCGACAAAGCAGGACAGAGATAACCGTTCAGTAACATAACTCGAGAGAGCATTGTGTTTTTAAAAAAAGTATCCAGGAACTAACAAAATTAAAGTCTTTTTTTTTCACCTTTTTAACATTCAATTTGGCCTACTTATTATTATTGTGATCGACATACTAGCTACAAAAAAGGTCACAGTAACTACCATAGAAAAGGCAGTGACTCAGGCTGAACGTTAGAATCGTTAGTCTTGATTAGTTTTAATTATAAGACAAGACTTCTCAAAACATACATTAAATGTAAAGATAAACTGCAAAGATTATCCCTATCAACTTAGTAACTTAATGTCATTACTATATAAACACGATGTCTCTCCACCTCTGTGTCTTTGTCAGTCTGTCTGTTTGGCTATCTGTCTTTCTGACTGTCTGTCCATCTTCCTGACTCTGTCCCATGCTTGTATCAAACTTTACAGTATTCCTAGTTATCTCTGTTTTTCTTTTCCGATTTAAAAGTTACTATGGTCAAATACCTTTCCTTCCAACGCTTTCTTAATATATTTGCCTTAGTATATTTTTTTTTCTTTTTTTTTTCTACCCTTTTCTTATTTCAACTATATTTTTTTTTTGCTTTCTACTTTTTACCTCTTTCTGTGCTTCTCTTGGATAACTTTTAGTAAACAATTCAGAACAAAATACACAGCAAACTCACATTGAAAGTAAACTAAAAAAATGAAATTACACATTGAATGTATTTATAACACAAATGTTTTCCAAACTATTATTGCAAGAGTTTTGATTCCACACAATTCCATGGAAAAGGGGAAACTCTATCGGCTTAACGGATTATGACGTTTAAAGTCGAGACGTTGGAACGGATAACAATCTCAGGTTATCCTAAATCTTCTTTTAATATTCTCAACCCACAAAAAATGTTTCAAAATCTGAATTTTAATCTCTGTGTAATATCTCAAGCAAAGAAGCAGCTTTAGAAAATGTGAAAAGAAAAATTCAAAGAAATGGGATAAATTGCAGCAATTATTGGCTTAAAACAGGAGGCGTGAAAATTGCGTACAATTTTATTTTAAGCTTGGGGATGATTGGGATCTAATGTGGAGTTTCCCAACTAGTTATCTTTATGCATATCGCTCCATATCCATCCAATTTTTGTTTCGTTTTATGTTTCAATGCCTTCTTCAAAACTAAGTTTCAAAATTTGGAGGGGGGAGCAAATATCAAAACATCGGCTTTTTTTTTTGCTTTTTTTTTCTTCTGTTTCTTCAAAGTTTTTATAACAAGTCGAAAAAATTAAACAATTCTCCATAACAAGTAAGAGCCACAAAGCTAGGTTGAATATTTTGAATTCTAAAAGCAAGAAAGCTAAGTTGAACAATTTACGTTCTTTCCTAATACACGCACACACACAAACATTAAAGATTTATAGCCCGGAATCAATATAAAGCAATAACTTTTCGCATGATTTTCCTTAAAGATTGTTAAATTAACAAAACATACACCACACCCAGATATTTTGTGACGTTATGGTACAGGTTGTATGAAGAAAAAAAATTAGTCTATCATTACAAACAAGAGAGTCAATATTTTATACACAACCCAAAATATTTGCAAACTTTTTTGCGACGATGTTTCAAAGATTTAAATGTACTTTTTATTTACTAACTAACTTATCTTTATCAGCACTGTGTGACTGTGTTCATGTAATTTTTAGCAAATAGCCTCTAACAATTACAACACACATGTGCGGAAACAATCTTAAAGATAAGAGACATAAACAAACATCATAGAAAAAAAAAAGAATTAATGCCCGCAATGTCATAACAACTCACAAGATAACATGTTTCGTATATTAATTTTGAAGTACAATGTTGACACCCGGGATATTAATAAGTTTATTGATATCGCTGAAGAAGAGAACAAGTTGAACACAACAATTCTAAATTGTGGCAAATTAAAACGAGGCCAGACAAGTTGGACTTGTTCCTAACTGGGCCACGTCGATCAAAGCTTGTTTGTTCGCAAGGAAGGAAGAAATTTATATCGAGAGATAATTAGATCTTGGAGGGGAAAGTCCACGACCTAAAAACTTAAGTTAGCGTATTCGACGTTAGCCCGAGACTGCTAACAATTAGCTGATATGATAATGAGAGTTATTTCTAGCTCGCTCTTTTTTTCTCTCGTATCCACAAAGAATGAGAAAAACATAAAAGAAAAGGTTGAAACTTGGTAGACAGGAGTACAGAGAAAGGTTGAGAGATGCACACAGTTTCAGAAGAGAGAGAGAGGGGGAGGGGGAGAGACAGACAGAAAGACAGAGACAGACAGACAGAGGCAGAGACAGAGAGACAGAGAATGAGACAGACAGACAGACAGACAGTAACGATGTAAATGGTCATGAGAGGCAAGAAGAAGACAGTCAGATAGATAGACTAATATAGATGGCTAGACCTATAGATAGATAGATAAATAAATAGATAGACAGATAGATAGAAAGATAGATAGATAGATAGGAAGACAGATAGTCAGATTGAGCATTAAACGATAGATAGATAAGAAGTCAGCAAGTCAAATAGACACATAGGAAAGCAGAGATAGGTAGGTAGGCAAATAGATGCCGTAGATAGATATATAGATAGATAAATTGATAGACGGATAGACAGATTAAAATAGATGGACAGATCAAAAATAGATAGATAGATAGATAGATAGATAGATAGATAGATAGATAGATAGATAGACAGATAGATAGATAGATAGATAGATAGATAGATAAAAAGATATAGAGGTTGACAGATATACTAAGAAATTGGAAAAGATTGGAGGAAGAGGTTTTGAAGTTGTGTAATACGAATCGTATATTTCTCTAATTTTTTACACGACGGAATTTCCGCACGTGGATTTAAATTTCGAAATTGCAAGCCATTATTAGAAACTGAACCTGTTACAGAAAAAGAACCTCTCTCGCGTTATCTTATATTTCCCTTTCTTTTTAAACCTAAGAGTGCTCGCAGAATCCTCCAGTTTTGACAGTTTCCGGGCAGAACTGTTTACCTGCAAGGCACCTGCCCTCACTTAATGCAACTGTTTACATTTTCTTGTCGAAAGATCAGTTTTAGCCAGCTTTTAAACGCCAGAGATCCCTGTCGGATAAAAAAGGAATAACCTTCTAAAAGGATGAGGAAATAAAAAAAAAAAGAGCAGGGAAAAAGCCAAAAGTGCTCCATTGCCAAACTCGTGGTTTCCATGTGAGTTTTCAACAGAGTGACGTTTTGAAGTCTTTTATACTAAATTTGTTGTTGCACAGTTTGTGCTGTGCTTTCAGTACACATTAAACACGCTTTTCCTAATGTATTTTGTAAGGCCAACAACGTAATACAAGGCCAGTCTAAATGTAATGAAACAAACTGAAAGGCAGGTTTTTGCTGAAAAATTTTCGTGGTTTCTTTGGGTTTTTTTTCCAGTTTTGACATGTTTGACTCCAGGTGCTCGTTAAATCTGCAGGGCTTGTCATACAGATCGAGTGATCAGTCATAAGCCATTTTTCAGTCTACTAGACAGAGAGAGAGAGAGAGAGAGAGAGAGAGAGAGAGAAAGAAAGAGAGAGATAGAGGAGATGTAATACGCTAATTAAGAGAGAAAGCATTGAAAAACAGACGAATTTTAAAAAGAAGTCAGAAAGTGAGAGAACAATAGGAGACATGAATATTGAGAAAAAGGAAAATAAGCGAGGATAGAGAGAAAGTAAATAGGTGGCATCTATGTACAACACTGTTTTACGGGACAAATCATAACATATCTAAGGACCCAACCAAGCTAGCGTTAAAGGGAAAATAAACAAGAAGAAAAAGCAACAAATACAGCGAAGGTAGCAACTAGCAAGTCGTGATAACTTGAAACGTAGACAGATGTAGACAGGTGCGGCCAAGACTTAACAAAGTAAAAAAAAAGAGTAAACAAAAAGAAACATAAAACACTGGACGGACGAAAACAAAATCCTCAAAAACGAAGATCGCCTAGTTTAAAAAAATATGGTAAATTAATACAATTTATCTTGCAAAATACAAGTGGAGATAATTAAATTAAAACTCCGAGAAAAATAAGCTCAAACCAGCAAAAAAAAAAAAAACACCCTAAAAAACATTATCACCACAATTTCTACTCTGCCCGTTTCTATGACTTTTCATAACACGACAAACGACTGAAAAGGGAGGTTTTGTTCGAAAGAAAAGAAAGGCTTAAGAAGGGCATAAAACATCAGGCCTTATTAACCTGTTCACTTATTACAGCAGTTCAAATTCAGTATGACATTTGCAATGTCAAAAAAGTTTTTGAAAAGTCTAAAATCAGGAGGCGGAAGATGTTTGTTCAAAAAAGGTCTGTTGTTATGTATAACTTCATATATTTTTTGTAATTTTAGAGCACTTTTTAAAATTTCTGTTTTGCTACTCAGAACCTGCGGGCACTAGCATCTGTGTAGGGCTGTCTGTTGTCAGAGACCGGCAAGATCAAAGGACTCGAGACCTAGATGGAGAGTCACATGAGATAGAGAGCGAGAAAGATAGAGAGAGACAGAGACCCAGAGAGAGAGAGAGAGAGAGAGAGAAAGAGAGAGAGAACTCATCTAGGGGAGACAGAATGAGGAAGACGCTGGAATAGTGAGGGAGGGGGGGGGGGGGAACAAAGAGCAACAGAACTCCTTGAAGTCTGTCATTACCAGATTCCAATGCTGACTCAGGGCCAAGCGGTGTTGACATCAGGAAAACAGTCACCTGACTTTGTTCAGCGACTACCCCTGGCTCCCGTCGGGTGTTTTACCAATGGATGAGTAGTTTACATTCAAGGTAGTTTTATGTACACGCTTCTGTCAGATTTGACTATCGCAAAAACATGACAAAAATCAGCACAACTTTTTCAAAATTCACGTAAAATATAGATTACGTGAAGAGAACAGAACAAAAAAATTAAGCAATAATACATATGGATTTAAAAAACAAAAGAAAAAAAGAGCAGGATTAAAGAGAAATAAAAAGAAAGGAAGTCACACAGAGAAATCCACAGATAAATAAAAAGCATGAGATGAGTGCGCAAAAAAAAAACATGGAATGATCAATTCAGGTCAAAATTTTACTGAAGACGTCAATGCCATCCCGATAGTATAATAATCAGAAATGTTCGTTGCAACAAAATATTACAGGTGTTTCTTTTAACATTCTTAAACCGTAATTCTCTTCTAGAGCTCGCACAAAAAAAAATTCACTGCAGGAAACTGGAGGTAATTTTATTGCTTTAAGCAAATTCTACTTTCTTTCTGTAAAAATCTTCTCGGTACATTTGTTCGCATAAGAGTCAAGTTTAACACACCTATGAAGTCAAATATGTTATGTTCCAGGGCACGCTTATAAACTCCACATTAGTGCTTTGTGTTTCATAACGCAGACAATGAAATATACAAAGACAAATAAATCTGGTGTATTGTTTTTCACTTTTGTCATTTGGCAATGATTTCTCTACCACAGACTCTCAGTTGTTGTCTTTACTGTTACTGTTTTCATGATTCTGAAAGCGTAATCGCTCCAGTAAATTTAATTGTATTTGTAGTAATTTTTTTTCTTAAATTTGGAAACATTTCAAATACCAATGGTATTTCAACTAGAAAATAATAGGTTAGGTGAAATCACAGCAACAAAAGATCTAACGCGGTAAGAGAGGTAGTAAGAAGGTGGGAATTTGAATGCGAAAAACAATGTATTTAGCTTTCTCTTTCTCACTCAGTCTCTTCCAGTGCCTCAATGCATCTGTCCTCTATGACTACATGTCCTTAGCCTTACATTGAGACAAGAAAACAATGGCCGTAATTCAAACTCTGATGTTTCCTTGGCAGCTAATGAGGTTCCACACGATAGTTTTCTCTTTACTCAACTTCCTCGATTTATGTTTCATCGTACGGTAGTTCTGTCTGGGAAAAACGAAAAGCAGTATCTGTAGTGTAAACCATATGAGAGATATTGCATTTCGTTTGTCCACGGCATACTTTTAATCAATGAAACCTCTTGACTTTTTTTACATCAACCTATGCCTTTCTTGCTTCTACTTCATGATAAAAAGACACCATCTCACTTATTTATCTCTTTTGTTACTAGTATGTGTGGTGCTTTTGTTTTTTCTGTCCCTTTTCGTTGTTCCCCATCCCCTCCCCCTCTATCTCTCTCTTCTCTCACTCCCTCTCTTTCATTCTCTCTCTTCTTTCTCTCTCTCTCTCACTCTTTTCCAATGTCTTTTCTCTCTCTCTCTTCTCTCTCTCTCGGCGTTTTGCGGACAGATGGCCCAGACGATGTGTATGTGTGTATGTACTGGCACCAGGCTACACAAGGCACCAATTGAAAACACTATCAGTTACTAGTGATGAGCTGATCTCATGACCGCCAGGGCCTCACTGACACTGTGTGACAGGAGAGCTGTAGGATGGGGGAGGCAATCTGAGGACAACCTTATTGTAACGTTAACAGATACAAGTCGCAGTAGAAACATGAAGCAAGGTTGTGTTTGAGGGGAGGGGAGCGGCCGAAGAAAAAAGTAACGCCAAAGTTGTCCTCCCCTTTGTCAAGACTTTTATTAAAATCTGTCAAATTTTGTGAAACGCGAGTTGTCGGCATCAGATCCAAGAGCTAGAATGAGTGGTGTAAATTTCTACAAAAAAAAATAACAAGAAGAGAATGCAGATGACTAGCAAATAGAGTAGCAAATGAGAACATTGACCGAATTAACAAAAAGGTCGAGCATTGATATAAAATGACAGCCATCTGTTTAAAGATTTATAGAAAATGTTCTTGTTGTTCAAGTATCATACACAATTTCAAACTTGTAGCTTTGTAGGCTAAATGATTAAGCGAATTATGATACAAATTTGATTTAGAAAAAAAAATGTACAGAGTAACAGAATGAAAATGTGATTGAGCAACAAACTTTGAAATAAACTGTTGATTTGTCTTTCTTCTTCTTCTTCTTCTTCTTCTTCTTCTTCTTCTTCTTCTTCTTCTTCTTCTTCTTCTTCTTCTTCTTCTTATATGGAAAGTCTTGAGACTGCCTTCGGCGGCGGAAGACTATAATCCATATTTTTTTCTTCTTTTCCTTTTTCTTTTTCTTTTCTTCTTCTTCTTCTTCTTCTTCTTCTTCTTCTTCTTCTTCTTCTTCTTCTTCTTCTTCTTCTTCTTCTTATCGTTTCCAAATATATACTTCAACCAATGCCCTTTCATTACTAGTTCTGCTACTAATTCGCAATACCCGTAACTATATCAAGTGCAGCGATGTCACTCCGTAAAAATTACTCGAAAAACCTCTCTTCACAATCCTCTTTATCCCCATGACAAAAGGTCTTTCATTAGAATGAACGAAATGCGACAAAGAGAGAAAAAACTTTCAGCACAACAAACGAAAAAAACTCTAGTCCACACTTAACGGGCCGAGTGGCTCAGCAAGCAGAGCTCACGCCCTGCCACCACCACTAATCATTCACAAGCCTTGATTGACAGGCGGGGGCACGGATAGGGGCCAGCGGCCACGTGACGCCATCTTTGTCAGGCCTGGGTAAGGGGGTTAGAGGTCAGAGAGGGACGTGGGTGCCTGTCACTGTGACATTGTACAGACAAGTCAGGGGAAAAAAAAGATAACTGCTAAGGCGAGGCCCAGGTCATTTGGCAAGAAAGAGTTGCCCAGCAGAAACATCCTCAAAAAGACTCAATAATCTTTGCGAGGGTAAACAAAGCAAACTTAGGCTGGATCAAATCAAAAGCATTGCTCTCTTTTGATCGAAGGTTATATCGCAATTTTTCTTCGACCGTACAATAGAGGACTGGGTATAAAACAGACTAATAGAAAGAACTTTGATGCAAGGACAGAAGCGTGAAGAGACATGAAGCCGTTAATAAATAACCAATGAAGAAGAACAGCCGAAGATACAGCTCGAATGTCGCCTTAAGCTCAACAAGAGTGACTAAATAACTTTAAAAAAAAAGACTTCACACTTTTAAGTTATCAGATTAAAAAAAAACCTCTCAGAGTTATAAACAAAATAGAAATATAAGTTCTAAACAAAAAGGAGGAAAAAAGAGAGACAAAAAAATTCGAACGCAAGAAATATCGCTGCCGCCTTTAAATTTTTTTCTTTCTGTTTCCTGTCTTCTCTTCACATAATACACGAACAAAAACGTTTTTCAAACTATTAATGATATTTAAAAGGATTACTTTCACAAAAGCACAAAAAATACAAGAGCAATATTCTACAAAAATACATAATGTAACAATTCCCCTCGCACTCACTATCTCTCTGTGTCTCTTTTCTTCCCTCTCTCTCTGCCTTACAGTGACTCAAGAGATGGACAATTCAATTTTGAAACAAAAATGGATAATTATCATTATTATTTCATCTCAAGCAAAACAATAGAAGACAACAAGACTCTGGCTTGTAGCTATAATGTTAGATCTAGTTACGCACGCTCAAAATCTCATGAATATTTCAATACAACTTTAACAGCAATGGGATAAGGTTTCAATATCTCTTTGGATTTTTTTACCAATGTCTCATTCAATAAGACATCGCATATTCTCGGAGATTAGATCTTGAACGCCATTTGCTTCTTTTTTCAGCAAAAAAAAGTATCATGGCCTTGGCAGAATGTTTTGTATTTTGAAATATATGTTCGTCTTCAACCAATTTTTATTTTTTTCACATTAAATACTCTAAATATCTTGCTTTTATTTCGTTGCCTTTGTCGTGTTACAGGATTAATCCGAAAAAAATTATTGTTAAGTTTTCTTACGCTCTAAAATTTTTCTTTTTTATGTGCGCCTCTAGTGTGCTGAGGTAGAAAGCAAAACTTTGCAGAGGGTAAATAAACTCCCCGCGTCCCCCCATTGTTGAACTATGAGGGTTACAGAAAAGTCTGCCCAACAGTTGATAATTTTATTCAGACCCTCTCTTTTTCTTTTACAGAAGAAAGCATATTGATACATGGACAGATTAACTTGATTGATTCGCTAGTTATTGATACTGAAACTGATTAATCCATTTATTAATTCAGTTTATTCTATTTATCTGATTAATATATTGTTGAGGATTTTGACTTATTGGTTGCTTAAAAGATTACATATAACATATATGTTTCAGTTTCAGGTACTGAGTCAAAGATAAAAGGAATAATTAACAAAAATGCCCGAAATCTAGACTTTGTTAACTTCTAACCAATGTGTCGATGTAAATTATTGATCGTTACAAATTCAATATACTTAACACGGCAAAACAACTTTAACTAACTGATTTGTACTACACATTTTTAAACGTTAATTTTTTGTGCGTGTTTCAAAACACAAGTAACAGTAAATAATGTATTATCCACCCTTTCATTATTATAAAACATTTTTCTTTCCTGTATACTAGCCTGAAACTGTGTGGATGCAAGGATGTTGCCCGCATCTTGGTAATGCAGGAGGCCATTTACTGAGTCATTCATTTTTTTCAGAGTCAGTCATGATCAGCATCTTCACTGAAGAAATTAACGTCCAGAGTGGTAGACGATGGTTGCAGTCATCATGCCTAGCTTGAGCGCTTGGGTTTGCTTAAGCTCTACATGAGGTAACAACTCGAGACACAGTTTTAAGATACGATATCATAAGTCTAAATGTAAGAGGAAAGGCACTTTATTTTTATACCTGCTGCATTGAGAACCCCTCAATAACTATAAGCTCGTTAGACCAGCGTACAGACGCCAAGAATGATGAAATTTCAAAAAAGGATTCTTTTTGTTTCATTCGATCATTTACAAAGACAATTTCAGACGCTTTCCGTACATCGAAAAATTCCCGTTGAACAGAGAAGTATTGAATTATGACATAAAAAAGAGAGAAGAGTCATCCATCAAAAGCAGCGAAAAATATCCCGAGACGAAGTAAATCTGTAGACTGCAGGAGTTGGATTTCCTTTTTTTTCTCCTGCCAAGATAACCCACCGCCCTACCTCCATGTGTTCAATAATCAAACAAGTTACCCAGAAGAGTTGCACAGACTTGTTTTCGTATAGATACAAAATTTACATCACGAAACAAAAAGTAATTTTTCTAAACCTTTCAGGACGAAACAGTAGAATGATGAAAATCGTATCAACACCAATCAGTATATCGATCAAGCATTACACAATAAAACCCAACTGAAATAGATAACATGATACAAAAAAGACTGAAAACATCTTTCGATCTGTTATCACCCCTACCCGTTTCCACCTAACAAGCATCAACACCCGCCGTATTCTCATTTCTGCCCTGTCCTCTTCCACAGAATTTACGGCCGTGAAAACGAGAAGCTTCCCATTAGCTTATTGCATAGAAGAGCGAGCAGGCGGTACTGCAGCTAATAGGACTTTCTGTCAACGTGAGAATGACGTAATGACTCAAGGACTCTGGGTAAGCTCTTAGTATTCCCCGTCGTCAAAAGGTCAATAACTCTTCAAGAAAATCACATAGCTCCAAAAATATACCTAGTATCATAGAGAGAGCGGGATGCTTACGTACAAATCGAAAATAGAGAATGTCAGAACACCCTAATAATTTTATTCGACCACTTTATACTGTTTCCTTAGTTGTATTGTTATCCTAGCATCGCGCCTGTGACTGCTGCTCTTCAGCCTGTCGTTCTGGTCTCGTCTACTGTTGACTCTTCACATCCATCGGTACCCTTCCAATACGTCAGGCCGATCCGCTTTCTCCACCCCCCACCCCCACCCCATGCTCTCTCTTATCGCTCACTTCTGCCCCGAGGGGTATTAATGAGTACCGTTAGTGAGAGAGAATTTGGACTGAATGATTGGGGAGGGTGGGGGATACCATCAGAGATCAAAGTGGAGCTCGGAGCCGTGTTTATTGCTCACATGGGAGACACAGTGATCTTTGGTATGACATGGGAGGAAAGGGTGGTGATATTAGAGACACACTGATAGTGTTTAGGTTATTGGATCGGATGCTGTTGGAAAAAGGGTTCGAAATAATTAAAGCGCAGGATTGAGGAAGGGGAGGGGGTCTCAAGTGCCAGACAGAGTCCGATGGTATTGAAATTATTGGGAACTATCAGTGGAGGATCGAAGTGGGTGCAAAATTGCATTGAAGAAATGAGGTGAGAAATGTATTGTGGGAGATAGGGGCTCTGGAATTTTAAGACAATCTTTTTTAAATTATAAAGGAAATAAGATTCACTTGCTTGAGATCTGTTTTATCTAACGTTCAACCTTTCATAAAGTATGCTAGACTTATATGCTTCGATGTCAGCGGGTGGATACTTAGGAATAAGGATGAATATAGTTACAATACATCAACGACAATTTCAAAACAAATCTGGCCTTTTGATTAAGTGTTAATGAAATAGCAACAGAAAGGAGTGGCCATCAAAACTGAACTGAAAACATTTATTATTCCGCCTTGATAGTTTAAAATTGTTAAGCTTTACAAATATGCACACATAAGGAACGACAGGGAGAAGGGAAGAAATACTTAAGGGGATGATAAAGTTCAAGGTGGAAGAAATAATGAATACTCTCACAAAAGCTATCAACCGTACTCTAAAAATGAGCAACACATACACATGTTTCGTGGTTCAGAGTTTTTCAGTTCAACAACATGATTTCGCACTTGTCTCTCTTTTTCTTCTAATTTCTGCCTCTTTTTACTTTCTCCCTCTTATTCAAACCCCTCCCCCATTCTCTCGCCAGATTTCTGTTGCACATTCTAAATTTCACTTTCCCCTAATTGTGTCAACATATTAACCGTTTTTTTTTCTTCACAAATATGTCCACTTTAAATGCTTAACGTTTCAAACCATCTCTACACAGCGTGTAACAAGCGAACCAACATAATAACCTACAAAAGCCAAACTTCACGATCGGCTAGCTTGTCCTCTAGCAAAGCACCAGCTCACAGAGAGGTCCTGAAGGACTCAACAAGATAGAATCAACAGCAAGTGTAAAGATTGGACACTGGTCAGTGCAAGTCGCTGCCCACTTAGTGGTCCGAGGTCTCTTTCAATCGCAGGTCACTCCGACCTAAGAATTATTGATGGTATGCTTTGAGTCATTGAAGATGTATAAAAGATTTTTAGAAAGCATGATACATGATGTTTTTCACTCGGTTGTTGACATTATAGTTCTGGTTGTTAATGGTGTTTTTTACTCTTTTTTCTTCTTCTTCCTCTTTTTCTTTTTCTTCCTCTTCTTCTTCTTCCTCTTTTTCTTCTTCTTCCCTTCAATTTTTCCTCTTCCTGTAAAGCTGAATGATCATTTTTCCTGTTATTTAAATTTTTTAAAACATTAGCAAAATTTCCGAAATATTATAAGTTGTAAGAAAACTGTAAAAGATGACCCCCACCCCCCTACACACACACACACACACAAAACACGCACTTTTGTTTACAAACATTGGCAAGAAAAGAAACCTACAAATTTGTTTAAAAGAAACTTAGAAGGGAAAGGAAAAAGAAGGAGAGGATTGTTTGACTAAGTATTCCTTAGAAATACCACAGTATTTGTCAAGATTCAGGGGAAGGAAACCTACGCCTCTAATTATTGACCAAGAACGGTAAGCACGCCAGCGAGTCTAGACATGGTATGGACAAAAACATTTATTTCCTGGGAGAACATAATCTTGTCCTGAGAGTTCGGCGGAAGGGACATTATCCCGGGGTAAATAGACCGACGACCTGGTCCAGTCCCTGGATCATAAGGCTTGCTTGGCTTGGGATGCTGGGGTGCTCCCAGATAATCATCATGCGCATGCGCATGATTTGTAGATGCCGACAGTAAGTCGGTAATGACGTTAACAAATTGCTACAGTCAAATTTTAGCGTTTCCAAACAAGCGGCGGGTTTTGTCAAATCATCACAAATATGAGTTTTTTCAAACAAACTCTTCTGCTGTAGAAGCCCAACTCGCGTGCTATCTTGGAGATAATTATTTATCTTTAAGCAGCATTCCTTTACAGTGATCCTTCTATTAAAGCCAGTTTCACGGCTAAATGTTTAAAAGGTACAAGTATATTTTTAAAAAATACGAGCCCATTAACCTTTTCTCTCGAAGAGCAAAGTAATTTTTTTGTCGAAATTTATAGACTTACATAAGCAAATACAAGGTGGGCGATCCAAATTTTAAAGAAAAATATCGCGGCATTACAGCTGGCATGTTTCTATTGCGTGCCACCCAGCAGTCATATAAAAGTCCAATCTAGTGTTTTTAAACATATGTAGCCTCGTGTATATCATTGTTTATGCATAATGTATAAAAGAAACTCTGACAAAGTTAGGGAAGAGAAACTTTTATAACTTCTATACGAGGAATCCAGCGAAGCAGAGTTTATGATAAAAACAAATAACATGTATCAATGTCGCCGTTGGGTCATTAAAAGCTTATTTCATCATTGTAGTATTGGGCAGGTGTGTTTCAATCTTTTTTCAGTTTATAAGACAAAGTTCTAATAGATGTTCCATCTACAATACTTTTCTTCTATTGATTCAATACTTCTTGTGCTTTTCAAGTCTTCCAAAGACCTCTCCTATATACGACGTTTCATTTGAATTTCTTCTCTCAAGCATGAAAACACAGATAAAACTTTCATGGACTCAGCCCAATTCGGGCTGCTTCAACACCCAGCCCCTTCTTTCTTTCTTTATCGACAGGCACGCACAAAACAGGCTACCTTAATCCCTTTCTCTTGCCATACTTGCTTTTTGGTTTCCTATTTTTGAAACAAACAAAAAATATAAAGATAAATTTTATTTATCATGGTTCGTACCCATTGCCAGAAAACGTCTCCTCAATTAAAATTGTTTTCAATGAATAATATCTCGAAAACAACCTTGTTTCTTCGATGTTATCTCCCTCTCCATTATTTAAAAACAGCTCTCTAAGGATTGCAAACAGTGTGACAGACCCGACATTTGAACCAGTTAGCATATCAATTAGGCGGAGCGGAAGTTTCGGTGGCAGACGCAACAGAGCAGCCACTTCCGGAAGTCGAGAGTCCTTCCGTAAAGTCCGGCCGGGGCTCGGAGCTTATCGGACGGTCGCCATGTTTGTTGTTTACGTTAGCATTCATTCGCGAGTCAACACTCAAACTCAGTCTCTGTCACCAGTTAATAGGCACGGTCCTGCGTGGTTAGCGGTCTCTTTAAGAGTGAGGGACAAATACTGAGGATTAACTTATCAAAACGGGCTTTTTTCTGTGCTGAATCAAGATACCCTTAAAAAAATTTTTTTAAGCAATGGACGGAAAGAGAAGAAGAGATAGACACAGGGCTAGAAATTGAGAGTGAAAAACAGGCGGACAGGTACAAGGAAAGAGAGGCTGGCAAAGAGAGAGAGAGAGAGAGAGAGAGAGAGAGAGAGAGAGATATTCTAAAAACACACTTGATTTCAAGTGTTAATCAAACATTACCATCTCATATATGAATCCCGAAATCAATGGAAAAAAATAGCCAAACCCTAAAAAATTTCTTGTAAAATAAGAGAGCATAATTGAGCACCTGTCACCCATCCAATAAACCAGTTCCGATTGCTAGAACAGACTTCAATATCTATTATCAATGCGGCTAGATGATAAACACGTTCGCTTGACTCGGAGACACACTTGGGCTATACGGTCTCTCAACATTGTCGCATTCGATGATTGATATTCTTTTGTTTTATTTGTATTTTATTCAATCATCAATTTCGTTGCCGATCGACATACAGCCTTATGAGTCCGGTGCCAGTGCCTGGCCTCTAGCTTAGGAGTCATGTATATATAAGAGGTTTTATGAAATCTACTCACTGATTTGATTTGATAGGAAAGTCTTAGTAATGCACGTACCTGATTGATCACCTACGAGTCTGTTTGCTTTTTTGAGTTTTAAATATTTTTAAATATAGAGTATAAACAAAAATAATGTCAAGGCATAAGGGGATTTCTGTTTGTGCTTTTGAATTCGAAATTTAATGTGAAATTAGATATTTGCCCTGAGAGATAATGAAAAAGAAAGAGACAAAAAAGAAAAGAGAGGCATACCGGCATACCGACATATTAACAAACAGACAGACCGGTAAACGGGCATACATATAGGAGTCTCACACACACACACCCAGAAAGAAAGAGGGAGGAAGGAAAAAGATTTAAGAGGAGAGAAAGAGAAGAAGAGAGCTGACAAAAATAGCCAAATACAAAGAGGGATGAAAAGATAGAGACACAGAGGGAGAGAGAGAGAGAGAGAGAGAGAGAGAGAGAGAGAGAGGAAAGGAGACAAAGATATGATTGAGAGAGGGCATCAGTATGAGTGAGTGTACAACAAAAAGCAACCCCAAAAGCCCAGTTCAACAGGTTCAAATCTAAAGACAAGAGCTGGGCAAATATCGTCAACCTAAGAAGTTTCAACGCACGAGAAGTGGGCTCGCTGCTTAGCTGGTTCAGTAGAAAAGTGGAAACCACTCCACATGCAAATTTGATCCGCTCTAATCTCGGCCGTCAAGTTAGTTTTCCCAGGCAGTGTCTCTGGTGATCCTCTGGTGGTCAAATAGAACGGAAAGCGACAGAAGAGGGGGGAAAGAAGAGAAAGAGATACGGACAATCAGACAGGTAGGTCTGAGGAAATGTTTTGAGAAAAGGTAATGATTTTAGGCAAAAAGAATATAATCATACTGAAAGTGAATCGAGAAAGGTTTAAAAAAAATTAAAGCAGAGAACATAATCAGTACAGGAAAAGAGAGGAAGAAGAAAACAGCACACCTGGTAAAAAAAAAAGACAGACAATGAACAGCAAAGGTAAGATGTATACAGAAAGCCATCTAAGTTCTCTTGTATTTGGAGCCAGGAAACGCTAGCGTTAGTGATAAAGCAACGGAACGGTTAAAGTAAACAAAAAGAAATAAAAAGGAATAGAAATAAACATCAAGTTCATACACTTAAAAAGCCCCCGAATCCCTCCTCCCGCCCCACCCCTCCCCTTCACCTACCCAAAATTCATGCTAGAGAGTCCAAAAAAGTCTTTAAAAATAAGATTTACTCACCTCACTCAAGTCATTGTCCACTAGGCCTTATCAGTGACATGTGGCATGCATCTTTTAAAAAACACACATTCACATCGGAAGAATGAAAATGAGGGGGTCTGTATGCTTTGGCAAGTGGCTGGGCCCGGGGGGAAAATACCTGGCTAGTTTGACAGGGAGATGTTGATAAACCACTCAGGTTTAGAATGAGAGAGATATCCATTTATCCACACGCCAAATACTACAGGAAAAAGGTAGGCTTATCGTTTTCAAAAGGACTCTTCACTCAATTACTGGGCATACGGTCGGTGGAGTTTCGAGGTTTTTTTAGGTTCTCATGACTCAGGTAATTCAACTCGCATGTGATTTAAATCTTCCGCCATCTGCGAACAGTCGTAGTCATATTCACATGGGAAATCCTATAAAACTAGTACCAGAACAGGTCTTAAAATAATGAAGTTCAAAGGGCCAAAGTTAAAGTTGTTTGATTTTCTCTAGCACCCTCTCATCATAATCTCTTAACGGGAACTCAACGGAAAAAACAAAGATAGGAAAAATGAAACTGAAATTCTTAAGGGTTGAATGTCAATTGATATGCTTGCTTGCCCTTTAACAATACTTAAAGTTTTAGAAAGGTACACAGTCAACCGATTTTTCTTCTTCTTCTTTTTCTCCTTCTTCTTCTTCTTCTTCTTCTTCTTCTTCTTCTTCTTCTTCTTCTTCTTCTTCCTCCTTCTATTATTATTATTGTGATATTTATTATTGTTTTTACTGTTGCTATTGCTACTACTATCGTATCAACTTTCCTTGACTTGAACAAAGTTTGGAGGCTTTCTACTTTCTAAACAACCAATGAGAGGCTTCATCAGGCGACCTTTGCGACAAAAGGCAATCAATACTCGCAAGTGAATCAGACGAAAACCAATCACAGACACTGTCTAGATCTAGAAACTAGTCGTAATGAAGGGAGAGGGGGGGGCGCATATGCCATGGAATCGACGAAATCTGCGAGTCTGGTTTGTTCTGTACGCTCATCATTATCTTCGTAGTAGTCATCTTCAGAACCAAGAGAGGTAACCTCAGAAGCAGAGGAAAATATTGTAATCCAAGGACCATAATCCTACCAGAAGCTGGTACAGCGGACCTTCAGCTGGTGGTCAAATATTGACTGAATTACTCAGCTGAGAAAACCGAGGGGAGAAAGTTTGTCCAACATTCGTTTGTCCAGTGGGAATTTTCGATTTTAGACCTAACAGAGGTCCGAGCGCGGACGGACATTTGATGGTGCTTGAATCAGGCTCAGTCTAGAATAATGATTGGTCAACTCGAGTGTCTGCCCAGGCAAAGAACAAAAAAGGAAAACACAGGGACCTGATGCTTCGTCCTACAGTTTGTCGTTTGCCAATCTTCTCTTAGGGTCTTGAGCAACAAAAACTTAACTGAACAGGTAAGCTCTCAAATAATACCGAGGACATAACCATAGTAAATGTTGGGCGTATAGATATAATACTAGCTAGTAAAGCCACAAACGTCAAATATTGTCAGAAACCTTCATGTACTTGAAACCCTTGATAATCTTCCAAAAAGAAGTTGCTTTGTTTTACCTCAGTAAAGCTTTAGCTGCCTAGATCATTCTAGGGGAAGAGTGAAAGTCCATGAGCAAAGATAAAAAAAGTAACAACAAACGGCCAGGTATTCAAAGCATAAAAATGGGGTGAACATTGCAGGGTTATAATGCATCTATAGCTTTTCTTTAGAAGCAGAGAAGCTTTCCCATAGTGTGAGTCTTACACACCATTCACCGAACATATTATCAGCATGCATGTTTCCTTTAGGCTTTGTTCACTATACTTGCAGAGGTAACTACCGTCTTATTAAAGTTATAGAGTTAGGCGGTATTGAATCTAGGAAGATATTAAATGAATACACGTAGTCAAACCCAGAGGTGTATAGTCGACTCCAGAACATTAGTAACTTTTCGCACACGATCAGTATAAATCATAAAGGATGTATATTTAGCAAAGTATAATTCAAAGGCCACTTAATTCAGGTATAATTTAGAAACCAATTTGCTACAAATATATATTATTATCTATACTTCCATAAACAAGCAAAAAAATAAAAACCAAGAGAAAAACAAAGATTAACTTACCCCTACCCCTTCTTTATCCTCTCCCCCTCCCTCCTTCACTTATCTCCGTTCTTTTGTGCCAAAAACAAAGCAAATAAAACACAAGAAATAACGGAAATATTTGCAATAATAATAATACTTTCAAATTGAAATATATCCCAGTTCAAGACGTAAGCAGATTTCAAACTGCTGCTGAGTCAACAGTGTTTGCAGTTCCGCGCTGATGTCCTTCCCCACCTCTTTTCTTCTTCTATATCTGTTTGCAAATGATTTCTAATAGAATAAGAACATTGTCAGCGAAAGGCAAACAACAATCACCCTAAAATTTATTCAGTGCGGCAATCGGCAGATAAACATACCTGAAACATTATCCGACCCAAAAATAATTTTTCTAGATTCAGGAAATTTGGCCACAGGGGGTGCACCTCAGTGCCAGGCAGTGCGGAGTTGTTTAGCGCCAGATTCGTAAATATCAGAAGATCTGAATCTGGGCCAAATTAGGCTGTCTTTAGTTTTGACAAGATTTCAGGTTTGAAGAAGTGTACAAGGAAAAAGGAAGCGAGAGAAAACTCGGAAAGGGGTAAGTGTAAGAGGAAAAAAGGGGAGGGGGGATTCGCTTGTATTGTATAAAATTATAGGAAAGATAAGCAGCCAGAAGGATTAAACATTTCCATGTCACACAAAAGCTTGTTGGGTTTGGATTGCTTGTTTTTCTTTGTCCTATGGGTCGATGGAGTCTGCTAGACCTGAAGAGCGCAAGATGAGGGAAGGAGATTTTTCTCAAAGACATTGTACCAAAGACTTACAGGATGAAAAAGAAATTCAGACAGACATACAGAGAGACAGAGACAGAAAATGATAGAGAGAACGATGGGGAGAGAGAGAGAGAGAGAGAGAGAGAGAGAGAGAGAGAGAGAGAGAGAAAGAGAGAGAGCGGTGGTGTGAGAAATAAGGGAAACAAAAAGAGGCATAGCAAGTCAGGTTTTGTGCGTTACAATAAAGAAATTTAATGCATGTATAAAAACAAAGACAACTTTGTAAGATAACATGAGAATTCAGAGAAACATATGTCTAGAGGAAGAGAGGAGGGATACAGAGAGCGAAAGAACAAGAACACCAATCTGGAAAAGTTTGAGAATTACAGGCAAAGAAATAGAGAAGCTCAGGTGGTGAAAATGGTAGAGCCTATTCCTACAATTCTTGTAGAGCTGGTCTTTTGTTTGAAATGTTATGCTAAAAGTCTTCTCACATGCTTGCTTCCGCTTATCATTACTAGGGGAAAAACAAAAACAAATGGGATAACTATATATTATATAGAGCTATATCTTTTGTAGAATAAGACACAAGCTTAGAATTTGTGGAAGATTGAGAGAGCGGATGATTTATATAACATGTGCCCAAATTGTTGGGGATATAGAATTACTGCCATGTGTATTTTATGACCTTTTAAACAAAACCCATTAAACTGTGTGAACAAAACTGCCTGCCGATTTCTCAGCCAAGAGTTGGTTGTTTTTTTTTTTTGCAACTTCTCAACCTACTCTTGTCGTATTAAAATTTATCTTTCTCCATTTAACGTACATGTTACAAACAAAAAAGTTTGATTCTTGTCTACTAAAGGAAAAACAATCTAATGACAACATGAAAATTTATCCTGATCTGCCTCATAAATTGCAACATTTGGCCAACAATTTTGTCCTCTTACATGTTGTATTGTAAGTTTTTCACAATTGAAACTCAGATCATAGGCTTCAATGGATTTTTGTATTAGAAAAGACATAATATAACAATGTAATACAGATTCATAGACATCAAATTGCCCACATGTCTGGCATTCTGTCCAAATGAGTTAAGTCCAAAGGCCTAGTCTTTGAGATATAGGCTTTCAAAGTTAAGTTGGTGGTCCAAAAAATTTATTTTTCAGATAATGATAGTAAAACCATGTATAAACACTTTTCAACACCTGATTCTTCTTCAATTTCGAGTTTTGTGTTTATTTTTAATTGGTATGGTTGCTTAGGTCTCTACACCTGTATGGTTGTCTAAACTTTAAATGCAATTTTTTCGCCTTTCTGAAATTTCACAAGTCCTAACCCTGCCAACTTCAAACGGCTAAAACTTCATACAGAAGTATGATAAAGGTTTTCTGTTTGTTGTATTTGAAAGTAGAGAAAATAAGCTTTCCTGTGATACTAATATCTGGTTACCTTTCAATTTTGACTAAAGACTCATTTGGACTGGTTGCAAGATATATATATGTTGTATTGTTAGAATTAATGAAAGCTATATATGTAAAATCTGAATGTGTAATCGTCTACTTGGTTTATTAGAGGGATAATGTACCTATTTATTTTTATATGGTGCTTTCATGTTCCTGAGCTCCAAAACTGCTTTTTAGTGGATTGTTTTTGTTTAATCAGTCACTAACTTGTGGGATTATTGGTCTTTTTTATGGAAGCAAGCATTGTTATTCATTTCAAAGAATAAAAAGAAGATATAAAAAAAAAGAGAGAGAGAGAGAGAGAAGGAGGAGGGAGTTAACGAAACAGAGATAAGAAAAAATAGAGTGAATAAATCCCACGATTTTTACGTGCGGATTTGAAAAGTCTGCACTTCACTGGAATTTAACAGGCGGTTTAGGAATTGTCTTGTCAACATGAAATAACAGCCTCATACAAGAGTAGAACTGGATATTTTGTTGACTGTTTTACTCGCACTGTTTTAAAAACACGATGTCTAGCCTTTGAACAATGACAATACTCTATCATAAGTTTATGCTGCAATCTTCATGCACAAGAGTTGGATGGAAAGCGCAAGGCAAAAATTGACAGTTTTCTTACTTTAAACAATTCTTTTGTTGTCGACATCATCGTCTCCGTTTTTAATACCGTTGTCGTCGTTGTTGTTTTTGTTGTTGTTGTTGTTGTTTCAACACTACGCATTGTACAAGCTTTACAATATTATTTATATGATCGCAAATGTAATCTTGAAATGACGAAGAACTGAATTACAAAGAAATGCAACACTTAAAATAGCAAAACAGATTCGTCTCATTTAGCCCTGTACCTTTATAGAGTTTCTATAATAAAAAAGGCGAAAACTAAGGTAGGAAAACTCATTGACTTTACGTAACTTTTTCAAACATAAAAAACGTGCAAAATTTCTGTTTAATTTTGTAAAATGCACTGTAAACTCGCACACTTGCAGCTCAGGTTGTATTGATCAAAGAGAATCGCTGAAGCAATAAAGATTTCATGAGTTGTTTCTGTTTTAAACAGCCGGGAAACCCAGAGCTAGGGAGAAAACGTTTCGCCTCAGTGATTTAACGGCCTTACTTCGTTCAGTACCTGGAATCACTAGCCTAGGACCTTTTGCGGTGACTCACACCCACTTCATAATAAGCCAGCCATGACATTTTCATCCCAAGGCCTAGTTGCTGTAGCAGCAGCAGCATCTTCATTCAGACTCAAACAAGTCATCACCGCTCCCAACTCGGGTCTTATGGATCTAAATGCATGACGGCAACCAAATGTCGTCATAGCCAGTGTATGTGTGTGTGGGTGGGGGGGGGGGAGGAAGGCGGAGGCGGTTCAATGATCCTGAACTTCACGTGAATGGCTGCTTCAAGATAGCCCTTGGGTAGTTTACGTGTGCCCACCCCCAACATACCTTAAACATAAATGGTATGCACTTCAGCGGTGAATGTCATACACATATTGATAGTTCACACTCACATTTTAGACTATACACAAACGGATGTATCACCCAAAGTAGAGAGAAAGAAACAGCAATGGGGAATAATGAGAGGAGTTTTTTCAAAAGGAACTCATCAAAATAACTGGGACATTTAAAACAGTCATAAATCAGATAGGAACAGAAGAAAG